>OY740784.1:18556394-18641394 GCA_963514005.1 Raja brachyura | reverse complement strand
GCTGATCTCTGACCAAGGGAAGTGAGGGGTTTTTTTTTAAGTTCTGATTTCCTTTTTGTTAAATGAGATGGGAAAAGAATCAGCTAGGGATTCTGTAATTTTGACCCTCTGGAAGTAAAGATTTGGGTGAGGAGATGATCAAGCTTACATTTCATGGCCTGTGGTCAAACAACCAGTTGAAGATCATTGCCTGTGGGCAGACTGGAATAATGATTAAGTGGCCAAAGGTCTGGATAGGTATAGAAGGACACAATAAGCAAGGAGACCTCAAAACCTGTGTGGAAGAATAAGGTGGATAGAGAGAAGTTAAACACTGAACTGAAGAATAAATAACAAAAAATGAGATTTGATGCATGAATGGAAGGAGATACTTTGGTCCAATCCCCAGGTCATATTTTCCACTCTCTGGAATCGTTGATTCAATTTACTTCCAAACCTTTACTTCCTTAGGAGGCTTTGGAAGTTTGGCATGTCCCCAACTTTTACAGATGCGCCATGGAAAGCATTTTATCAGAATGCATCACAGCATGGTTTGGGAAGAGCTCCATCCAAGATCACATTGTCGACACATCACAGACCATCACACAAAATAACCTCCCTTCCATTGGCTCCATGTAAACCTCACGCTGCCTTTGGCAAGGCCAGCAACAAAATCATGGATGAGTCGCACCCTGGAACTCTCCCATCAGGCAAATGGTATAAAAGTGTGAAAACACACACCACCAGATTCAGGGAAAGATTCGTCCCAGCTGTCATCAGGCAACTGAATCATCCTCCCACAACTTATCATGTATCTATCCACTGTGAATGGCTTGTTCGTAATCATGTATTGTCTTCCCGCTGACTGGATAGAACGCAACAAAAGCTCTTGCCTGTACCTCAGTACACGTGACAATAAGCTCAACTGAACTGAATTGAAATGATAATTGAAGCATAATGGGTCTGAATGTCCCATAGCTGAACTTGAACAAAGAGTATGAAGTCCATCTTTCGTCAGAATCGTAAAGCAAATTACTACTGTTAAATCCACCAGGTTTTTAAGGTGTAAGGGTGGTAACATTTCAGCAGCCTATCCTAATAATTTCCTTACAGCCATAACTGCTCAAACCAGAAGATTTGCATTCGGATGAACCTTGAGTCCTTTTATCAAGAGCTTGCCGAAGCTTGGCGTAAACATTGGAAGGTGTTCACCACCTCACAAACCACCCAGCTGCCAGTCCCATGAGCAATTCCTTCTCCCATCCAGGAAACAATCTAAGGTTCTGATGTTGGCTCATCAGTTACTCAGAACCCTCGGTACAGGAGTTCAAGCAAGTCATCCTCCAACTCAAGAGACTTCCCTAATATGGTTAATAACTGTTTAATGAGTTCAAAAGTGTTCATATCCACATTGACGTTATACAATATTAAGAGAAGGTCATTTATTTGCTCTAGATCCCAGTCATAAACTCATATGGCACAGAAAGAGACCTCTCGGCCCAACTTGCCCATGCTGTCCAAGATGCCCCATCTACACTAAACCCATGTTTGGCCCATATCCCCAAAATATTATCTCCATGTACCTGTTGTGTGTCGTCCCACTACCAAACGCTCTGCTTGAATGGTTTTGGCAGTTTCTATGCAGTGAACATGACGACTATGTCATATTATTTGCATGCGCTTTCTGAAATTATATGGCTGGAAAGAGATCTTCTTATGCAATTATGAACATTTTATGTTGCAAGATCAAATAAACATTAAAACCACCTGGCTGCCATTTGTACATATGGACATAAATTAAAGACCAACAGATAATCATTATAAAGGGGGACTTTTTTTGTCCAAGACCATCTTGAATCCTTTTGGACGGCGGCGGCTGCTTTTCCCTTTTGAGGGCTGTGAGCTTTGACAGCTTCTACATCTGCAATGAATGTCTTTAATCCTCTGCAGCGAGTATCCATTACTGCCCAGAATCCCATGATCCCGGCTGGATAAAGTGCCCACTTCATGCTGAACAATGGGCTGAGGTCGAGTCACTTTGGTTTGTCATGGAGACAGGAGATCGTAAATACAAGGAAAGCTGCTGGCCGGGACAGCATGGGGCATCTGGTTACGAGATGTTGCAGGGGGCCGCTGTTTTTGTCTCGCATCGCAAGAGTCGCATGACCTGCTCGACCTGCACTCCCCAAACATATTTTCTGTCAAAACACAGCAGAGACTCAACAAACAGAAAGCCCTTTCTTATTTAATGGAGTGAAAATGGCTGGAATCGATGGTCAACTGCTTCTGATCACCATCACAAATGGGGCTTTAAATTTTCTCAGGGTGGCAGGCTGGAGCTGGCTCTTGGCTTTGTTGTTTTCCTGCGTGTGTATTTTTGTTTGTGTTTGGCCAGGGACGGGAGGAGATCCCTTGCTTTCCCACGCCTGGCCCTTGCAATTGCTAGATATTTTTGTTATCATTCACATCAGTTCTTCTTATCAACACGGCCTTCAGCGAGCCGGCAGGCGGGTGTCCTCGCAGCCTTAGATTAGTGATCCTGTTAAAAGTCATTCCAAAAGAAAGTGGGGAAAAATGTCAATTACAGTAGTTGGCTTCACAAAAAACATTTTGAAAAAGCTGTTTCCTTAATCTTTCCCAGCGACTCTCATCGCCCATTTTCAATATACTGTAGGACAGGCAGGCGTTGCAATTTGTTTCAAAATTGTTCTCTGTTATGGAGAGGAGTCTACTTTTCCCATTCCTAGTAATTTAGTGCTAAGAATCAACTGCATACTCTGGGGTCACAGGTAGCAGTGTGTGTAGAGGTAGCAACTTTCTCTGTAGAACATTACTGAACCCATTAGGTTTGTTTTTAAATCATAATTTGGCATGTTTCATTGTATATTCTTTTGGTTCCAGTCTAGGTATTATCAGATTTTACTTTAAAAAATATCATTTCAGGACTTGGCCAGTGGGAACTGAACTCTTGAACCCTGAAATGCTAGCCTAATTCTATAAGCGCTGGAGCTGCCGTGTGAAGATTTGCATTCAAAAAGTTAGAAGCAGATTCTTAATAGTAATTATAATTCCTGCAAAACCAAGAATTGGAATTCATTATTCAAATAGCAGCAACTGTTTCCTGTAGATTTTAATCATTTCTCTAATGGGATTTGAAGTCTCAAAGAAACAGAGCCTTTAGAAATACACTTCTATACACTCCAGCTCACTCTGTCGAAACAAAATGATGCATTTCCTCTGGTTCATGTTGTACAAATTGGGCCCTGTATTGTTCTAAATTTGTTAACAAATTGAATTGTTGTTAAACACAAATTGTGCATTATTGTATACTGTGAAAAACGTGTCATTTGGAGCAAAGGATACAGCTCAGGAAAGAAAAATATATTTTCAAAAAGCATAGAGAAGTGAATAAGCTTTGAATATTGAAACACACTCAGGAGAAGGCCATTTGGTCCTTGAATCTCTCCCACTTTTTCAAAAGCAAGCCAATTACTCCCATTATTTAGTCTTTTTTTATAATATTCCTCCACTCCCTCCCACACCCTACCTTATTCAGTACAGAAATAAACCTTTCTGCCAAGCCAGTCAGTTGGTGCTTATCTTTTAAACCAGCTGTAGTCTTATTCTCATCCTGTTTCCCAGACCACCATCCCAATTTCCTTTAACCACATATCTAAATGTCAGCATGGCCTCTGTTTTAATCACCGACTCTGATAATAAAAAAACAAAAGGTTTCTCCTGCTACCAAATCCCCCTACATTTATGTCCCAGTTACCAATATAAAACCACCAGGACTAGAAGATTGTTATTTCTTTAATCACATTTTTTTTTTTCCTCCCAGCCCGCCAACTATTTTCAATTTCATACCACTGAACTTTTGTGGCGAGGAATGGATTGCATCTTTGCCATTCATTCAACATCTGGAATGAAGAATTCATTGTCAATATCTATCAGTGGAACACTGTGATCAGCTGGTTTGGAGACACCACTGATCCAAGAGGTGTTTGGCATGCAATCCAAGTTAGGGAGAAAATATACCAGAATGATTAACATTTCAAATTACACACCCACAAGTCTAGTAGTCTGGTAGGTATTGATCCTTTTGAAGGTAATCACAAACGCAGGCAATTTCTCACATGTAAGTTTGAATCCCAGTTTAGTATTATAAAGGTCAACTTTGAGCTGGTTGACTTACAAGTTTCTTTTTTGGACCTCACTATCTAAACCGTGGCACATAATCCAGATTTAATGATTATCAAAATCTCACCAACCCTTCTGTTCACAGCAGATAAACAAGGTCTTGGATAAAATCAAACAATGTTGTTTTATCTCTGAACATCTGCTTGACAGGTGAAAATTTTAGATTTTTCTAAGAAGGACACAAACAATCTTCCTGATGTACTAATGGCCAGAGGATCTGGGGTGACTGAAGGAAATCCGCATTAGGCAGGAAATGATGTAGGGTAGACTGATGGAAAATGAAGGCTGATAAATCCCCAGGGCCTGATGGTCTGCATCCCAGGGTACTTAAGGAATTGGCTCCAGAAATCATGGACGCATTGGCGTACATTTTCCAATGTTCTATAGACTCAGGATCAGTTCCTGTGGTTTCATGTGGTTCCTGAGGATAGCTAATGTTATCCCACTTTTTAAGAAAGGCGGGAGAAAGAAAACAGGGAATTATAGACCAGTTAGCCTGACATCAATGGTGGGGAAGATGCTGGAGTCAAAGATGGCATAAAAGATGAAATAGTGGCACATTTGGATAGCAGTAACAGGATTGGTCCAAGTCTTCATGGATCTATGAAGGGGAAATCATGCTTGACTAATCATCTGGAATTTTTTAAGTATGTAACTAGGAAAATGGACAAGGGAGAGCCAGTGGATATAGTGTACCTGTACTTTCAGAAAGCATTTGATAAGGTCCCACATAGGAGATTAGTGGGCAAAATTAGGGCACATGGTATTGGGGGTAGAGTGCTGACATGGATAGAAAATTGGTTGGCAGACAGGAAACAAAGAGTAGGGATTAATGGGTTCCTTTCAGAATGGCAGGTAGTGACTAGTGGGGTACCGCAAGGCTCGGTGCTGGGACCACAGCTATTTATAATATACATCAATGAGTACATTGATAAATACATCATTAGGCAGTAAATAAAGCGAATGGCATGTTGGCCTTTATAACAAGAGGAGTTCAATAAGATCAAAGAGGTCCTTCTGCAGCTGTACAGGGCCCCTATGAGACCACACCCGGAGTATCGTGTGCAGTTTTGGTCCCCTAATTTGAGGAAGGACAGTCTTGCTATTGAGGGAGTACAGCGTAGGTTCACATGGTTAATTCCTGGGATACCAGGACTGTCATATGGTGAGAGAATGGAGCGGCTGGGCTTGTATACTCTGGAATTTAGGAGGATGAGAGGGGATCTTATTGAAACATATAAGATTACTAATGGTTTGGACACGTTAGATGCAGGAAACATGGCCCCGATATTGGGGGTCCAGAACCAGGGGCCACAGTTCAAGAAGGGGTAAGGCATTTAGAACGGTGATGAGGAAACACTTTTTCACACAGAGAGGTGTGAGTTTTGGAATTCTCTGCCTCAGAGGGCGGTGGAGGCAGGTTCTCTGGATACTTTCAAGAGAGAGCTTAATAGGGCTCTTAAAGATAGCGGAGTCAGGAATATGGGGAGAAGGCAGGAACAGGGTACTGATTGTGGATGATCAGCCATGATCACAATGAATGGCGGTGCTGGCTCAAAAGGCCAGATGACCTGCTCCTGCACCTGTTATCTATTGTCTATTGTCTATAATATGGACATGAATTATATCAACATACCAAAAGGAAGAGCTTAAAAATATATTTTGAATATAGGAGATGGCATAGAACTAGTTATATCATCAGGGAACAATTAACAAGGTTAATAGAATGCTTTGCAATATAAACAAAATGAAGGATTACAAATTATAGAAGAGCATACTTTTATCCTGTATTTGTGGTGCAATTGGTTGAGTTATATTTTTGTAAATGCTCTTGACACCAACTCCTTTTGTTGAATGAACAAATTATGAAAAGCAAGTTTAACATATAGTCGATATTTAATATCATTATTTAAAAAAAACCTGGATACCACTTCAATCCAAATAGCTTTAGAAAATATATAAATATTTTAAACCAAATCACCACAGTGGGGTAAAAAAATACAGATAGTTACACAAAGCTCTTCGCACTTAAATTATCAACATTACCAAGAGAAAATTATCAATGGAATTCCAGGAATACTGAAGGCAAAGCCCTTTAAGGAACAGCAACACAAAAGAGAGAGGTTCGGGTAATTCAGGATCAAGTAGCTGGTGTTTATCCTTCCCTCCGTCTCATAATCCAACACAAGTTTTAACCAAAGGCATCAGAAACACTTTGTCCCTCTACATTATTAATTCCTCACCAGTTAGAAAACATAAGGCTTAGCCTTTCCTGGAGGGTGTTTAACATGCTGATGGGGATGGAGGCTTGGAAATCTATTGAAAAGGGAGTGGCTATGCATTGTTGGCCATAAGTAGGATTATTCCAAAAGTCATTCTTAATTCCTAATGGAACCTAAGTAAAATATGAAAGTGCACATCACAACCAAGAACCTTTTAGTAACTTCTTTCAACTGCAAGATAAAAGATTACTTCAACTGATTAATAAACAACACCTTAAAAAGTTGCAGAAAACATTTAAACAGGTTGAATTACAATGTTTTTGAAACATTTCCATCTTCCCATTAACAGATGCATGATACTTCCACGTCATTTTGAGATGAATATTTATAAGGTCATGGCTATGCCTCCACAACAAAATGGCCGCATTTCTTACCTGAAGTAAATCCTGACCACCATCTAGGCAGCAATGGAAACGTTTTCTGGCATGTTTCAGGATGATTCCTGGAGGAATACTGGTGTCAGCAATGCACACGAGTTCTGCAGCAACATTTTTGCACTCTGCATCACTTATATCAAATTAAATCATAATTATATTTTTAACATTTCATTTTATTTTACTTCAGTAAAAGAACAAACCATGCAACATCAGCAAAGTGCTTGTTCTATGAGTGCACTTTTAACCCTCTGTTAGCATGATGTTCAGACAGATATATTGTTCCGGTGTATTCTTCCCATTTTCATAATGGCTTCATTAGATTTGGCATCGGAGGTATCAACAAATAAACTTTTCGTCTTTATTATTATAAATGTATAATTTCTTAAATCATCACCCACAGTATCAGTGAGTAAATTCATTGCTTATTCTTGTGTTTCTGTTTCGATTCTGAGTTTGTAAACTGATCTCTTTCAATTAGATTACGGGAAGGAGTCATTGCAATCATTCTTAAAGTCGAGCAGAGTAAATTGCGACAACTCTTGCTCATTATCCAGTAATCCCTAATGGAAGATCTATGAGTACAAACATTCATAAAGATAGGATTAACTTTCTGTACCATCTTCATGATTGGATAACATTCACTATCTAGGTTTATATGAAGGTGGAGACAACAGCCAGCCTCTGAGGAATAATACCTCAATCGGAATCAATGCCACCACGACTGGCCAAGAATTCGGATGGAGAAACAAATTAAATATCTCTTAAAGGCATATGTAAAGCCAACATCTTTCACAATTCAAATATTTTGTTCTCTAGTTTTAGAAAACAATACTTTATTTGATGATTCAAGAGTTAAATGTACCACGGGGGAAAATCTAACACATCAGAGACAAAGAAAAAATATGCATCTTTATTGCTCTGTTGACAAGCTCAGGATATCTCAAAAGAATCTTACAAGCTAATGAAGTATTTAGGAACAAAACCACTTAATCTGCATTGCAGGAATAAAAAAATAAGAAAGCAGTCAATATTCAGCAGGTCAGGCAGCAACTGTGAAGAGATGTTTCACTCTCTATAGGAGAAACTCCTGCTTTCAGCTGCAGCAGGCTGGGTTTGATTCTTAGTTTTATTTTAGTTTAGGGATACAATGCAGAAACAAACCCTTCAGCTCACCAAGTCTGTGCCGACCAGCGAACCCCGCACACCATCCCACACACAATTTACAATTGTGCCAAGCCAATTAACCTACAAACCTGTACGTCTTTGCAGTGTGGGAGGAAACCGGAGATCCTGGAGAAAACCCACGCCGGTCTCGGGGAGAACGTACAAACTCCGTACAGACAGCACCCTAGTCAGGATTGAACAGGGTCACTGGCGCTGTAATGGGCCTGTCCCACCAGCATGCAACTCTATGCGATGAGCGCGACCTAACGTGGTCGCTTGAGCCGTCCGGCGTCGCGGGGCCGGTCCCACTTCGATCGCCGGAGCCGTGGGGAATTGTGCGGAGTTCGTCCCGACATCGCGCGGGGCACCGAAAAACTGACTATGTTAAAAAATTACGCGCGGCAACGGCTTGTCGGCTCGCAGTCGCCTCGACGCATGACACACCGCTTCGACATCGTGCCTCCGTGAACCTATCTGTAGGTGCCTCCGTGACCCTCTATGTGTGTGGCTCCGTGGCCCTCTGTGTGTGTGCCTCTGTGCCCCTCTCTGTGTGCCCCTCTCTGTCCTGGCCAACTTACCTTAAGACTTCGCTCCAAGTTCGCCTCACTTTGTGCCGCGTCGCGCCACTCACCCGACCTCCACGCGGCCCTCGCTGCCGGTTTGGTTTCGCTTGCAGCATGCGGGCGCATGCTGGTGGGAACGGCCCTGTACAGGGGATCACCCAACCTCCGCGCGGCCCCCGCTTCTAGTTTGATTGCGCTCATCGCATGGAGTCGGATGCTGGTAGGACAGGCCCTTAAAGCAGCAAATCTACCACTGCACCACCATGCCGCCACAAATCTCTAATCTCAGGTGCTTCTGCGTGGAGTTTGTATATTCTTGCTGTGACTACGAGGGTTTCCCCTGGATATTTTGGTTTTTCTCACATCCCAAAGACCTGCTGGTAGGTTAATTGCCAATGTAAATTATCCCCGTGTAGGTGAATAGCAGGACAAACAGTGTGGAGATGGTGGGCATAGGAGAGATAGAGTAGATAATACACTGGTGAGTAGTGGAAGCGGACTGATGGGAATGCTCTGAAGGCCATCATAGATGAGCTGAATGACCTTCTTCTAACTTGTGAGAAATATGAGGTACTTCCTGAACTGCTAAACATTTTTGGCATTTCTGATTTCCTGCACCTCAAGAGTGTTTTATTGTCATATGTCCCGAAAAGGAACAATCAAATTCTTACTTGCAGTAGCACAACGGATATGGTAACGTAATACTCAGTGGACTCCTTTATAAACACCGAATAAAAGTTCAATATATAAAAACTAACAAACAATATAGTGCAAAGCCAAAAACAAAGCCCCACGTCCCTGGTGTGATCAAGGCAGCTCATACTGTAGTTCATATTTTGTTGGGATTTCCTCTAGTGTTCAATAGCCTGATGGTTGTTGGGAAAAAGCTGCTCTGAAACTGGACATTACAGTTTTCATGCTCCTATACTGCAGTATAATGGGGATAAATGTGAGGTTATCCACTTTGGTGGCAAAAATAGGAAAACAGACTATTATCTAAATGGTGGCCAATTAGGAAAAGGGGAGATGCAGCGCGACCTGGGTGTCATGGTACACCAGTCATTAAAAGTAGGCATGCAGGTGCAGCAGGCAGTGAAGAAAGCCAATGGTATGTTAGCTTTCAGAGCAAAAGGATTTGAGTATAGGAGCAGGGAGGTTCTACTTCAGTTGTATAGGGTCTTGGTGAGGCCACACCTGGAGTATTGCGTGCAGTTCTGGTCTCCAAATCTGAGGAAGGACATTATTGCCATAGGGAGTGCAGAGAAGGTTCACCAGACTGATTCCTGGGATGTCAGGACTGTCTTATGAACAAAGACTGCATAGACTCGGTTTATACTCTCTAGAATTTAGGAGATTGAGAGGGGATCTTATAGAAACTTACAAAATTCTTAAGGGGTTGGACAGGCTAGATGAAGGAAGATTGTTCCCGATGTTGGGGAGGTCCAGGACAAGGGGTCACAGTTTAAGGATAAGGGGGAAATCCTTTAGGACTGAGATGAGAAGGACTTTTTTCACACACAGAGTGGTGGGTCTCTGGAACTCTCTGCCACAGAGGGTAGTTGAGGCCAGTTCATTGGCTATATTTAAGAGGGAGTTAGATGTGGCCCTTGTGGCTAAGGGGATCAGAGGGTATGGAGAGAAGGCAGGTACGGGATACTGAGTTGGATGATCAGCCATGATCATATTGAATGGCGGTGCAGGCTCGAAGGGCCAAATGGCCTACTCCTGCACCTAATTTCTATGTTTCTATGTTTCTATGTTTATACCTTCCTCGTAATGACAGGAGTGAAATCAGAGCGTGGCCAGGGTGGAGTGGGTCCTTGATGGCCTTTCCTGCCTTTTTGAGGCAGCGCCCCCTATAGATCTCTTCAGTGTTGGGGAGGGCATGATAGACCGGGCAGTGATCACCACTTTTTGAAATCTCTTTCATCCCTGGACGTTCAAGTTGCTGAACCAGGCCTCCAGTATTTTAGTAGCTGAAGGGATAAAACTTCTGACAAAGCAGCACTCCCTCTGCTGGACTGCAATATTAGCCTGGATTACAGCAACTTCACATGCACGCAACATACTGAACAATGGGAAATTGCCCAAAGGGATGCACAGAAGTTTAAGTTTGACACGTCGTAAGACTGGATCATTGTTCCAATACAGCTTTGTCAATTTGAAACTATGAGCAATGTTTGCTCTCTGGGTGATGTCAGTCACAATGACTGGTTATACAATGGTGTTAGAGAAAGAAAACCATGCCATTGGTTCAAAAATGAGTTGTTGTTGAGGACAGCTGGAGAGAATGATGTTTGGCTTTAATACAAGTTACTTTGTTAGCTCACGTGTAAAAAAGTGAGTCAGTTGTGCTGACAACATGGATCTATATAGGAGATTATGCAACAGAGAAAGATCTTTATAGAATAAGATAGACACAAAATGTTGGAGTAACTCAGTGGTGCAGGCAGCATCTCTGGGTAGAAGGAATGGGTGACGTTTCAGGTTGAGACCCTTCTTCAGACTCCAACATTTTGTGTTTATCTTCGGTGTAAACCAGCACCTGCAGTTTCTTCTAACTCATCTTTATCGAGTAATGTTGGTTAAGTGAAGATAGCTCCCATGCAAACAAGCATAACTTTTATACTGGATTTTAGACGAAGCATTGCCCGTTGCTCAAGAACACAACTACATATTTAGTTTATAGTTCAACATGTGGAAAATCTACATAGCAATACATAAGACCATAAGTGATAGTAGCAGAATTAGGCCATTCGGCCCATCAAGTCTACTCCACTATTCAATCATGGCTGATCTATCTCTCCCTCCTAACCCCATTCCCCTGCCTTCTCCCCATAACATCTGACCCCTGTACTAATCAAGAAATATTTGTACGGTTAAATTAAGTTCCCACAAAACTATGGAATGTCAACCTTTCTGAGGAAGCTCAGATTTTCCTGCTGCTGGTGTGGGATAATTCAATAGAACGCAAACATTTTTGTAGCAAAAGCATCATTTGAAGCTTTGCCTGTGTTACCACAGGCTCAGAACCCTGCAACATTCTCGCCATGATTCCTGTTGATAGATGCAGTTCCCGAAAGCAACTGTGAACTTCCTGTTTGAGCAAAGCATTAGCACTGACCAAAATTGCTGCACTTTGTCCAGACTAAACATAAATATATCTGCCACATCTCAGAATCCTTAGGCGTATAGACCAAAGTGGGAATGGATGGTGGGAGAAGCAGGGGAAATAGGAGGAGCTGTGTTAACGATACAGGAGACACTTTGTGGACTGTTCCTCTTGGTCTGCCATTTTTCCAGCAATGCCTCATGAGTCACCTTGTTGTATGCATTCTGAAAATTCAAAGACACCACATTCACTGGCATCTCATTATTTAATTTTCAAATACACTTCTCTTTTACAACATCCATCTCATCTAATGTTGATTAAACTATAGTGGGTATGGTAACACAATAGGTTAGTCACGGTGGGGGGGGGGGGGGGGGGGGGGGTGGGGAGGGGGTGTGGCACGGTGGTGCAGCGGCAGAGTTGCTGCCTTACAGCGCCAGAGACCTGGATTTGATCCTGATTACGGGTACTGTCTGTACGGAGTTTGTATGTCCTCCTCGTGACCGCGTGGGTTTTCTCGTGCTCCAGTTTCCCCCCCCCACACTCCAAAGACGTACAGCATTGTAGGTTAATTGGCTTCGATAAAAATTGTAAATCGTCCCTTGTGTGTAGGATAGTGTTAGTGCACGGGTGATCGCTGGTCAGTGTGGACTTGGTGGGCTGAACGGCCTGTTTCCGCGCTATATGTCTAAACTAAACTAGTGTTGAATGACCGCTGATCAAGAGGAACAAGTTAGAATCCCACCACAGCAAGTGTACAACTTCATCTGAAATCAAATGTTAGTATTTATCGTAGAGACCATGAAAAGACTGGACCAAATTAAAATGCTGGAGTAACTCAGAGGGCCGGGCAGCGTCTGTGGGGAGAATGAACAGACGACATTTAGGATCGAAACCCTTCTTCAGACTGATTGCAGGTTGGGGTGGGGGGGCAGGAAAAGAGAGGTGGGGGCAGGACAAAGCTTGGTAAGTGATAGCTGGAAAATAGGAGAGGAAGGTTTGATTGGCAGATGGGTGGAGTAAATGGCAAAGGGTAGAGGTGAAAAGGAGACAAAAGGATATCAAATCAAAAGGGGAAGAGTAGGAGTGAAACGTAAAGCCGGAGGGAGGGATATAGGTGGATGGGGACATGGGGAGGGGAAAGAGGGGGTGATAAAAGGAAACAAGGGACTCAGGGATGGGGACGAAGAGACTGGATTATTATCAAGAACCCATCTGGTTCACTGATGTTTGTCAGTGCAACCCAGAACCACAGTAATATTTTTTCCACATGTTCTATTCTGCCCCTCTTTCAGACACCGGGAGAATATAAACATTTTTGAAACTTTTATACATAGCTCCACGAAAAATGATCAGTACCTCAAATAACTTATTCTTGTATTCTATTGTCTTATTTACTGATTTGAGTTGTCCATTGCTGCTCTGTTCTATGACATTGAGTCACTATCGTTGTTAACAGTTTTGTCTGAAGTAGGGTCTCGACCCGAAACGTCGCCTATCTCCTTTGCTCCTTAGATGCTGCTGCACCCGCTGAGTTTCTCCAGCCTTTTGTGTACTCTCAGTATATGATGAGTTGTCACCCCATGCTGACACTTCTATTCCTCGTTCAGATTAGTTTATAGTTATATACCCCAGGGTGCAATGAGAACCCTTGTACATATTTGGCTCACAGAGTGAACAATAGACATACTATAATGATAAACTCAACATGTATAACAAGTGCAAACAGCAGAATGGCGCAAGAATGTCTTGAAATGTAATTACTGCCTTGAAAATGTCCACATTCTTTAGCATGTAATCCAGAAATCATTTATCACCAATGCTGCACAGTGCTTCCAATTGCCGTTTAGCACAGCTGGAGACCCCCCATCATTAAAAAGGTCTAGAGAAGGTGATGCGTCAAAAAGGCAGCCAGCATCGTCAGGGACCCACACCAGCTTGGCCACGCTCTAATTTCACTCCTGCCATCGGGAAGGTAGTATAGGAGTCTGGCAACGGTGACCTCCAAGTTCAGGAACAGTTCTTCCCAACAACCACCACGCTCTTGAACACTGGGAATACCCTGCACTCTTGGAAACACTCTACACTGGTTGCACTGGGATTTTATTTTTCACTATTGCTTTTTTAAAATGTATTGCTTTTTAAAATTATGTTTACTATGTTATGTGTGAGTACTGTGTTTGCAGACTCCCTAATGCTGCTGCAATAAGAATCTCATTGTTCCATTGTCAGTACTTTGACAATTAAAGACTCACCTCCTCATATACCCGTATCAATTTGGAAGCACACACCCACATCTAATATTATATAATGAATGTATGAAGACCATTTTCAATCATCTCCAGTTTTGCTGATTATCAAATAAGTGAGCACATTTTTAAAAACATTTTTTTAACCATGTGCATTCTTTATATTCTGTGTATCTTGCACTCATTTCTTAGCCCACAGAGAACAGTCTGCTGAAATGATTTATTGCTGACAGTTCTCTGCTTCTCTCACTCAATTGCCATAGTTTTAGTGTTAGCTTAGTGTTAACTTTTCTTTACAGAGGTCATGGTGACAGAGTGTGAAAAGCTCAGAACGTCTGGAGTGTGCCTCCCATGAATTTAGACTCATGCTCGTAAACACACAATGCATGGGATAACAAGTGGTTTGATTATCAATCTTTGCCTTATTACTAGGTATCAAGTGTAGATCCTACAAAATAACTGCCACAACTTCCTGACTCCAGAGGAAGGCTAATATGTTTATTTGTGGGTTATTAATGGATAGAAACACATCACGAGATGTGGAGCTTAGGTGGACAAAAATGCTGGAGAAACTCAGTGGGTGAGGCAGGATTGATGGAGCGAAGGAATGGGTGACGTTTCGGGTCGAGACCCTTCTTCACACTAATGTGGGGGGGGGGGGGCGGGAAAAAGAAAGGAAGATGCGGAGACAGTGGGGTGTGGGAGAGCTGGGAAGGGGAGGGGAAGGAGGGACAAAGCAAGAACTACCTGAAATTGGAGAAGTCAATGTTCATACCGCTGGGGTGTAAACTACCCAAGCGAAATAGGAGGTGCTGCTCCTCCAATTTCCGGTGGGACTCACTCTGGCCATGGAGGAGGCCCAGGACAGATTCCAAATCCGACCTTTCTGTCCTTAACCTCTTGGCAGAAGGTACAGAAGCTTGAAAGTGTGCACCGCCAGACTCAGGAACAGCTTATTTCCCTCTGTTATCAGGCTTCTGAACGGTCTTTCTATAAGTAAGGGTACTGTCCGATTCACCTCTATCTGATTTTGGACATTGGATTTTGTCTGTGGAACTGATGTGCTACAATGCTGAGAACTATATTCTGAAGGCTATATCACCCCATTGTTCCTGAATCTGTATTTATGTATGGTACATCTGATCAGTTTAGATAGCATGCAAAACAAAGATTTTCTCCTACGTGTGACGATAATAAACCTAAGCCCTACAACCAAATATCTTTGGAATGTGGGACAAAGCCAGAGCAACTGAGGAAAGCTGCACAGTTTAGAGAGAGGCCATAAATACTGTGCACAGACTGCATCCTAAGATATGGCCTGAACCTGTGGTCTGAAGCAGTGACTTTACCAGCTGCAACACTATACCAAAGCCAGTCTGAACAATATTTATTGTTCTGTACAGGATTGAGTACGAGTAAAATGTAAATGAATGAAAATGCAACAAATCAGTTGAATCTCAGGAGTTGAGCTGCAGTATGTGGACAATGCTTGACTTAGCAAACACCTCAGAAGCCACATATCGAGTCACCACAACGCATTCACAAAAGTATACCTGAGGATGCTCAATAACTGCAAGGCAAAGGAACTCTACCAGCTTTCGCCCAGTGCACAACACTGCCCTCTGACAAAAGGTTCACGGCAAAACACTTCAAGACATGGACCACTTCCCATCTCTCGAGAGCCGTCTTTTAGCAAAGAAGAAAAAATATTTGGAGATCAAGAATTAAGGACCGGCACCATGGTCTAGCAGGTAGCAGAGATCCATGTATGCCTCCGGGATGTAGACCAACTTTGGAGAACTTCGCAAGGCATTGAAATGTACCATCGACACTTACCAAATGTACCATCTTAATTCACTGAAAGATAAGCTAATCACTGTCAGCGTCTTCTCTCAGGACAACCCTCCCAGTATATATTGGCTCAAAATATACTCAACATTACCCCCCCCCCCCCCCACTTAGGCAGGTGACATTGCTCACATAATCAACGTCTAACTCTCAACGTCTGTTGCCTTGAGTTCTGACACAGCAAGACATGTTCCTTCTCTCCAGAGCTGCTGCCTGTCCCGCTGAGATACTCCAGCATTTTGCATCTGTCTTCGGTGTAAATCAGCTTCTTCAGTTCCTTCCTACACAGGAAGACATTACTGGGCCAGGCAAAGGCAAAGATTCAAGAAAGTGCTCAAAATTGTTCTTGAAAATATGCAGCGTTCCCACTGATTCTTTGGAACCTGCGGCCAACGTTTGTTCGAAGTGGAGAAGATTTTGGGATGGTACTGAGAACCACCTCACAAACAGCCCCCACCCCCTCCCTTCTCCATCTCTGGCCCAAGTTTATGGCTTCCCAATGGGCTCCATCAGTCACCTCCTAACCCATAAATACATAGTTGATTCAATCCCAAGGGACTGCCTAAAAATGAAACAACATATAAAATCCAATGGATCCCGGGCTAAATGATTTTCCATGCCTGCAAGTAAATTTAGAAAGGATTTCATGTTCTTATTACTTGCGTCTCATGGAAGAAAGGCAATGGGGATTCTCATAACGCTTCAGGCCACTCGTTGTGAAGAGGTCACTCATATTGAAAATAGGAACACTGCTTTTATGTACATATTGAAAATATATATACCATCAAATTTAAAGATTTAGTCATTCCCACCTTCTCATAGGCTCTGGGGCAAAAATAAGGATTTTCAGTTTTATAATTCACTCTAAAGCTGAAATGTTCCACTTCAGCCAAAAGTAACAGATGTGACAGTGAGTGTGTGTTGCTTGGGAAACAAGGTCAGACTGCAGGTGGCTGGCAATGTACAGCTGTAGTTCCAATTTCATTCAGTAAATACTCACTTCCTGCCATGACTGAGGCAGGGCATGGTCCTACACAGCCATAAATTATGTAAAACAATATTTCCTGTCGCAAACCAAGAATAAACTTCCATCACATTCAAAACAGTCTGCTTGCTACTTTACACAACACTCTGTAGACAAGCACTTCAGTGTTTTTGTTCTTGGGATGCAAATGACACCAACAAGCAGCAATTGCTGTCTCTCCCTGGTTGCCTTAAGTGTCACCTCTGGGGTGTTGGACTGGAGTGACACGAGGGCTAGACCAGATCATGTTACCAAGTCTGGAGAAGGGTCTCGACACAAATCGTCACCCATTCCTGCTCTCCAGAGATGCTGCCTGTCCCACTGAGTTACCCCAGCATTTTGTGTCTATCGTCAATTTAAACCAGCACCTGCAGTTCCTTCCTACACATGTTACCAAGCTCAGCATATTAATGGAAGGATCAATTAGGTCCATACGAGAATTAGTATTTACATTTATAAATAACGTTTTGCCGCACAATGGATTTGCACCTTAAAGATAACTTTGACCACCAATTGCACAGCCAGACATCAGATGGAGTGTGTCCTTGAAGCACTTTCAGACCTCTCTCAGAGAAGTGAGCACCAAATACATTTAAATGCTTATTTCTTCCTTTGTGACTTATTTGAATATGTTTTATATTAGGTACAAAATTGCAGGAATAATAATTCTCATCTGTAATCTCTGCTTTGTCAATATCCACTCCACTCTTTAATTGGGTCAATGGGTCACTTTGGGAGCAACTAACTGTTGGTGGCTGTCCATGAACAAGCAGCTTTTCCACTCAGAATCTAGCCAAGATGATCAGAAGGCTGTGAGGTGGGGTGCCCGTACAATCGAGTCTGATCGTGTTGCCCGCTGATGATCTCACTGGGCTGATCCAACAGTGGAGTGACTGTGTAATCAAGATTGGAAGTCACATCTGAGTAATCTTATAAACCACAGCTCAGTAATAGTTCGTGCCATCCAAAGTGAGATCTGCTAAAAAATAATTGTAAATGTTCTTGCAAGAGTTTCTTGGCACCAACGCACAGATTTAAAAAAATAAACTAGGTTTCGAGTAAATATTGCCAGGCTTAGGCTCACCCTACATGCTTGAATTAGAAATAAATGTTGAAAAACTCTCACGTTCAGCCCTCATAATCTACTGCTAAATCTCTTATCAGATCACAAAATGAGTTCATCGCAAGCTCTTCCCAGCGCTTGTTATGCAGTCGGTCACAGCAGCTTGATCACAACTCTGATGACAATACCGCTCACAAACTGCTTACAAGTGACGGTCTGACCACTTGCTCTTTAAAAAAAAAGTAACCCTTTTTTGAAACTTGGGTAAGGGTTGGTCGATATAACTCTATTTCCACCCAGTGGTAAAATAAAGACTCTGCTCTCACACCTCTACTTATCCAGAGCATGATTATGTATTGGCATGAAGACCACCCACCACTCAACCATGCAGGTTCCGAATTCTGTGAATGCTCTACCAAGTTTCCATGCACCAGGGTGAAGCTCTGATTTACTTTCCCTCTGCCCTGTGCGTAATTGCTGGCGGCCTCTTCATGTAACAAAGCACCGTACCACTGTCAAAGTTCGGTGGAACTGCCTGGGACAGCAACTGTTTGGTGACACGGGGAGATGTAGAAAAAAGCAGAAAAAATACTACCTAGCCTCGACAGGTGTCTTCACTAAACTAATTTGCACAGTTCAGCTGGAGGGTTAAATAAACAGGCCCCAGCACATCTGTGTATCTTTTTGTGTTGTTCCGCATTCCACACGGTTAGAATGCAAGGAATACACAGCTGTTCAGACAGCGTCTGTGGAGAGAGAAACAGAGTTGAGAGCAATCTTTCGTTGGAACTGAAAAACTTTGACATTTAGAAAGATTTAAGTCACAGAGAAGATGGGCTGGTCAGAACAAAGGGACAGGGTGGAGACCACGAGACACTGAAAGACACAAGTGGTGGTGGCACAGGCTTGTCGATCTAGGCGTTCTGCTGAGTTACTCCAGCATTTTGTGTCTGTCGTCAATTTAAACCAGCATCTGCAGTTCCTTCCTACACATGTAAGACCGCTTCGAGGCAATTTAAATCCATGGGCAAAAGCAAAGAATGAGACAGAAAGAAAAAGTGATAAAATACTGGATCTGTGAGATACAAAGTAAGGGAAAACCAAAAGCAAATCTGACACAAGGACAGAGAATGCTGACATAAGGAAGAAAAATCATACTTGCTGTCAACAGAAAAATTGACCTGCATGCCTATAAAAAATGATCTGCGAGTGATGTAGGTGAGGATAGCGTGGACAAGTGTGGGCACAGCACTGAACACTGACCAACCTCTGGAGGGCAGGAAGAAAGGACAGAAAATACAGGTATGGTGCAGCCAGCAGACCAACCATGGATACGTAAGTAAGTAAGTAAGTTTATTGGCCAAGTATTCACATACAAGGAATTTGCCTTGGTGCTCCGCCCACAAGTAACAACATGACATACAGTGACAGTTACGAATGACTCAGAAAACACTAAACATTAATAATAATAAAACATTAATGATAAAACACCATTGATCAAGCATGTGAACCAACAAAATACCAGATCAAAGGGAGGCTACAGATTTTTGGCTGTTGAGTAGAGCAACTACTCGTGGATAAAAACTGTTTTTATGTCTGGCTGTGGCAGCTTTGACAATCCGGAGTCGCCTTCCAGAGGGAAGTGATTCAAAGAGTTTGTGGCCAGGGTGAGAGGGGTCAGAGATGATCTTGCCCGCTCGCTTCCTGGCCCTTACAGTGTACAGTTCATCAATGGAGAGACAGTTGGCATCAACCAGGGAATAGGGCTTGCAGGCTCGCAGCAGCCCAAATTAGGGGCTAGCATAGACTCCCTCACCACACACCAGCTTCAGGAACAGGTCCTTACCAAGGCGATCAACAAATACAAGGCCCAAACAACTGCATATCGTTGAATACACCGACAGTCAACACGCCCATCTGGGGCAACAACAGTCCTGGGATAAGGGCACAGGAGCTGAAGTTACAAAAGATCCTGAAATTGCTGACGTTGGGGATTACTGCCTTTGCCAGGTCGGTTGACGGTACGGAAATGACGGCAGAGCAGGAGGATGTTCTTGCGATATTAGTCATGAAGTTAACGCTTCCTGGAATATCGCCATTTAACCGACTCCTAAAGCCCATATTTGCGGGGTTGTACAAGGCATCTGCGACGCCACCACCGAGACAACTGTTCGGTGAGGACCTGCCCATACAGGTCAAGGACCTGGACTAGGAGGCGGAAGCAGTCAGGTTGATAACCCACCTCCCTCCAGCAGGGCGGCAGTGCGCAGGCAAACATCATATGCAAGACCTCGGGGGCCACCTGAAAAACCAGTAAGGACCTACACGTCAGCAGCACCTCAACACAATTCAACGGACCACCAGGAACCAGAACGACAGGCCCGCCGGTAGCCATGGAGGTAGGGGGTCTGGTTCTCTAGGAAGTGCTGCATGTATAACCTCACAAGGAGGAAAGAGGTTACATACATTCTCGGATACATGGGTCTGATTGTCACTGTCCCAGGGAATAAAGCAATAGACATTATAGAGGCATGTAACAGCCTTGCTTGCGCCAGGAAACCGACTATTAGACATGCTGCTAAGGTAATTGGTAAACTTGTAGCTACATTCTAGCTACATAATTGGGCCGTTACACTATCAAAGCTTGCAAAGAGCAAAATCTCGGCATTAATAGAGAACACTGGACACTTTTTACGGTCCTATGCAGCCTCCAATCAAGGCATTAATTAAGCTACAATGGTGGATTAGCAATGGTTGTGATTGTTAAATCCCATCATTACATAAAACCCATTAGTCGTGTTACAAACCGACGCAAGCACCAAAGGCTGGGACTGTTCAGAAATGCTGGGAGCATGTCACGGGCTGCGGGCTTAATGCACTAATCTGCAGCATCCGTATGTCCATCTTCAAAATAATACCACTGAGGTGGCATATTTAAACCTTATGGGTGATATCAAGTCAATATCTTGTGATGAATTGGGAAAAATTAATTTGGCTCTGGTGCATTGAAAGAAATATTTGGATATCAGCTCTGTACCTTCTGGTTAAGCTCAATACAGTGGCGGACACCAGGTCACAGTATTTAATAACGACACCAAGTGGATGTTGAACCTCCAAATATTTGCTAAAATTATAGCCTAATATGGAACACCAGATATCGACCTCCTAGCGTCCAGGTTGAACCATTAGATACCAATATGTTTCTCTTGAGAACCAGATCCTGGGGCAGTGGCGATGAATGAGTTCCCGCTACATTGGGGGAAATGGATTTCTATGCTTTCCCCATCCTGCTTCATCAGTCAGGTGTTGCAGAAAACGCAACCAGGTTCTGCGACATAAAGGACCATGAACGTCATACAGCATCGTGCAGAGAGAGTCCACTAGGAAGCAGTACCTCACCTACATAAGGATATGGGAGGTTTCTGTAGTCGGACCAAGACCACCTACATATCTGCTATGATCTCCAATGTCTTGGCATCCTCACGGGTGTTCATTATTATGAGTCCCTCAGTTACAGTGCCGTATACAGTGCCAGAAGTGCACTGTCATCCTATATCAACACTGGAGTGGAATCTCACCAGCTCGTATCCAAACTATGAGGGATATGTTCTATCCATCCATCCCCGGCCACAATATTATATTACCTGAGATATAAGGATGGTGTTGACCCTACTCAGGAGCTGGTTGCCTTTGACAGATTTACCACTGGACTTACTCTCCTTTAAATTGGTGATGAAAACTGACTCCGCAAACGTTGCGGGGGCGGCCACAGGTCAGTTATAAAACCGCTGCACTGAACACTGAACACAGCACAACGGGTCCATACTCTACAGGAATTAAACCTGGATAGAATGATCGACCCATAATAAGGTAACTTATTTATAAAAGAGTTGCTTAAACTACACAGACCTGCGACTACAGGTCTGAAAATGGCCATCAGGAATATGGAAATGGATCTGTTATCAGCCATGGAAACCCACATCACAGGGTGACGGTGCAGACTATCTCCAGATGGCTCAAGGTGGTATTCGGTGGAGCAGGTAAGACACTAAACATTTAAACATGCACCAGGGCTGCATCCACATCAGCGGCGAGGACCATGGAGGTGTTCAGTGGGCCATTGAAACTACATTTCAGCGGTTTTATAACTGACCTGTGGCCGCCCCCGCAACGTTTGCGGAGTCAGTTTTAAGTGCTGTCCCTAAACGTTTGTCCCTGAGTTCAGGGGTTTATTGTTGTATTAACAATAATGTTATTATTTTTCAGCTTGTTCAAGTCTGAAATACGTTAACATACTTCCTCCATCAGTATTACGGCAGTGTGTGGGCAAGGACGTGATCCAGCACATGTAATCACAGAGCTTTGAAGTCTTCCCGAAGTCACTCACGTGACTCTGAAATGAAATAGTGAGATTAAACGAGAACTTACCAGTTTGAAGTTTGATCTTTATTTTATGAGGAGTTGCGATGAGGGATTTCGTGCCCTCCGCTCCCAAACCTCTACTCTAAGGTCAGCTGGTAAATAGAGTCTCTTCAATCTTACTATATTAGTTCATTTCTGGGTAGTTCTGTGATTCCACACCGTTGCTTTGAAGAATGTCGCGCATGCGTGCCTGGCGGGGTCTTCACGAAATCCCTCATCGCAACTCCTCATAAAATAAAGATCAAACTTCAAACTGGTAAGTTCTCGTTTAATCTCGCTATTTTACCTCATCCCTAGCACTCTCTCCTCTTCCTCGTCATCCACCTTTTTTCACCTCTCCTCCTCCTCTCCCCAATCCCTCCCTCACCTCTCTTTTCCCCTACCCTCAGTCACTCCCTCCCTCCCTCCATAACTCCTCTCCCCTCCCTACCCCCTCCTCTCCCTCTATTCCTCACTCACCCCTCCTCTACTCTCCTCTCCCTCTATTACCACTCCTCCCCCACTATCCCTCCTCACCTACTCCCTCTTCTTTTCCCTCTCCTCCTACCCTCCCCCAATCCCGCCCTCACCTCTCTTTTCCCCTACCCTCAGTTAGTCCCTCCCTCCATATCTCCTCTCCCCTTCCTACTCCTTTCCCAGGATCTCGAGGTTGCCACTCCTCTCCCTTCTTGCATGCCCCAGTAGCCATCGGTGCCCTCAGATCCATGCCTTGGCTCGGCTCAGCCCGAATGCATCAGCAACTCTCCACACTCCGCTCCCCGGACTCTCTCTGCACTCATACTCTGTTCACTCCACCCCTTCAGCTTTATTCTCCTTGCCGCCGATGATTGACAGCGGATGCCTGAAGGGGCGGTTTTTATGATTTCTTAAACCTTCATTACTTTGCTAATATTCCACCGATCGGAACAAAACTTGGTGCACTTGCAGCACAGGAGAATGGCGGGTAAGGTGGCGAAAAATTGTAGGGCTATCAGGTACCGTATTTGCGGAAATTTAAAAACAACACAAAGTGGAAGAGGACAAGAAGAGAGAGAGAGAGAGAGAGAGAGAGAGAGAGAGAGAGAGAGAGAGAGAGAGAGAGAGAGAGAGAGAGAGAGAGAGAGAGAGAGAGAGAGAGAGAGAGAGAGACAGAGAGAGAGAGAGAGAGAGAGAGAGAGAGAGAGAGAGAGAGAGAGAGAGAGATATATATATATATATAATGGGTCAGATCCCCACGTTATTCCGTTGACTTCTCAACATCTGGTTGTGCAACTGCCTTGTAGATAAATTGCACTGGTTTTCCATTTGATTTTCCAATCTATATTGCAAAATGTGCACTTAAATCTTTTTATACAGAAATCTGGTAACACATCAGCTCACATTTCTTTGATTGCTGCGAAAATCTCACTTTTGTACACAACAAAGCAGCTGACAGTGGTGGGCTGATGATTATTTTTTTCTATTTTGGCATTCCCAATGATTAAGAATATAGAACAGAACTGCACCACAACAGGCCCTTTGGTCCACAATGTCTGTGCCGAACATGATGCCAAAGCCATAATTTTCTACCTGCACATAACCCACAGCCCTCCATTCCCTGCATATCTATATGCCAATCTAAGTCTTTTAAATGCCACTAATGTATCTGCTTCAACCATCATCTCCACAGTGCGTTCTAGGCACTCACTGCCCTCTTGTCCTGCACATACCTGTATCCTTTACACTTTGCCCCTCCCAGCTTAAAGTCTTTAAAGGCCTCTAGTATCTGATTTTTCCATCTTGAGGAAAATAGATTCAGGCCGTCTACCCGATCGGTATTTCACGTAATTTTATAAACTTCTATCAGGTCTCCCTGCAGCCTCCAGCATTCCAGAGAAAACAATCCAAGTCTGTCCAACCTCTCCCTGCAGCTTATATCCCTAAATCCAGGCAACATTCAGGTAAACCTCCACTGCACCCTTTCCAAAGCCTCCACATCTTTCCTGTAATGTAGCAACCAGAACTGCACACAATATTCCATGTGGCCTAACCATATGAAAGCAAGCATAGCATGTGTCTATTGGTAAGTAGTATTGTACAAGATCTATAACAATAGCATGTGGGACTCACTTTCTTAGATCTCACTTCAGTAACTCTGCTGAGATAAAACATAGTTGAGAATCCTAGGAAGTTGATCTAATTTGGCCAATGTAGTTTTTCTTTCAATAAAATGATGAACCTGGATATTCTGTAAAAAATGTGTATTTTATGGTTCATTTGCCACTGCCCAAGAACAGCTGAAACCCCTAACATCATAAGGTCATAAGTGATAGGAGCAGAATTAGACCATTCGGTCCATCAAGTCTACACCATCATTCAATCATGGCTGATCTACCTCTCCATTCTCATGCATTATCCCCATAACCCCTGATACCCACACAAATTAAGCTCCATGTTAATTGAAAACATAAATACCTAAAGATCTTTGGGCAGAACCAATAAAAGTCACCAGATACTAATAAACCAAACACAGTGTGAACACTAACTTCATTGTCATTTTCAGGAATCAGTCTCCAGATTCTCACAAGACTATTTGCTGTAAAGCATCAGACACATAATAGTCCTTTCACATTATGAATCAATGTAATGAATACATATTATAAAAAATATTTATACATTATATTATACATAGATATAAAAATATTATTTCACCAAATATTTAAAAAATTGTAAAAGTTTGAATCATAACACAGCACATTATTTTCAGCATCTAGTAAATATGGAAGTCACAAAGAACGTGTATTCACAAAGGTTCAGCTGCAATTTCATTGATGTGTATAACTTGCTTCCTGGCCCTTGCTCTGTACACTGCAAGGGCCAGGAAGCGAGCGGGTAAGATCATCTCTGACCCCTCTCACCCTGGCCACAAACTCTTTGAATCACTTCCCTCTGGAAGGCGACTCCGGACTGTCAAAGCTGCCACAGCCAGACATAAAAACAGCTTTTTTTCACGATTAGCAGCTCTACTCAATAGCCAAAAATCTGTAGCCTCCTTTTGCTCTGGTATTTTGTTTAGTTCACATGTTTGATCAATGGTGTTTTATTATTAATGTTTAATGTTTTATGTGTCATTCGGAACTGTCGCTGTATGTCATGTTGCCACTTGTAGGCAGAGCACCAAGGCAAATTCCTTGTATGTGAATACGTGGCCAATAAACTTATTCATTCATTCATTCATTTATTCATTCAGTGTCTATTTAATATGGTTAACTACACATCTAATATTTCCTACTCATAAAAATGTCCACCTTGTTGTTATGTCATAGGTTTGGTAAAGATTTTACTTTCAGAATTTGAACATTGACTTCTCCAATTTCAGGGAGTCCTTGCTTTCTCCCTCTTTCCCCTTCCCTTCCCAGCTCTCCCACAGCCCACTGTCTCCGCCTCTTCCTTTCTTCTTCCCGCCCCCACCACCCCCACATCAGTCTGAAGAAGGGTCTCGACCCAAAGCGTCACCTTTTCTTTCGCACCATAGATGCTGCCAACACCCGCTGAGTTTCTCCAGCATTTGTATCTACCTTTCACTTTCAGAATGGTATTTTTTAATAATTTGTATTTGTGGGCAACTAAATTGCTTTGCTTCTTCTAGAATAACCATAACTTTTAAAACCAATTCTAATACGGACGATAACTACACAAATACGTTTACAACATTCACAAATGTACCTTGGATAATGTGCAATACCAATCTCTCCATCCTATGGCAGTGGTGTATCAGATATCCATAAGGTAAACAATCAAAACTGAAGAGATGGGTTGCCATAAGTAGGCTATCAATTAATGAATGCTTTTTGAAGTGGTCCCCAAATTAGATGAACCTGCCCTTGAATGCTCACTTGGATTTTGACCCCAAAACTTACACAGCAGCAGTATGAGCTGCCTTAATGCATGACCATGGTCAACATTGCTAATGACCTGAACCCAGAAATGTAGGTCAGGGCCATGTCACATGGAACTCCTGCAACAAGTCAATTGCTTTCTTAAACTGTAGGAAGGAACTGCAGATGCTGGTTTAAACCAAAGATAGACACAAAAAGCTGGAGTAGCTCAGCGGGACAGGCAGCATCTCTGGAGAGTAGGAATGGTTGACGTTTCGGATGGAGACCCATCTGAGGAACATAACCTGTTCCTTCTCCGCAGAGCTGCTGCCTGTCCCGTTGAGTTATTCCTGCTTTTTATGTCCATCTTTGCTTTCATAAGCTGCTCTCATCTGCTGCTGTGACACACCCTCCATTGGCTATTGCACCCACGTTATTGGTCTGTGAAACCAATTACTTCTGGCAAGGTCTGACTATACTGATGATGTTTCCCCAAAACTAACTGATGCTAGTTTTCAACAGAAAATGCAGTATTAACCACTCAAGGCGTGTGCACAAGAGTGTGGGAACCATGGGTGTGACAGGTGTTGCAACATCTCTCAGGTATGATATGATTTCTGAAGATGTCAAACAAAACAACTATAGGTGTTGCAACATAAGAATGGTTTCACGGCCCCTGGCTAAACATGTTTTCCATAACGGCATTGAGAATTAACTTTGCTTTATTTTTACAAATGCAAAAATGTTTGTGCTAATGCTTCAAGAGGCAATGAAGGGACTGTTTCTTTCGTTAGTGCTCTAGTCAGCAATACCATAACAATTTTTCTCTACTTATTAATTCGTTATTAACCAAAGAATTGGCAAGCTCTGAGTTACATAAAATATTCCTCACAGTCTGTTTTAAAAAGTGAATATTTACGATCGCCACTCAGAATGTGTTGCTAAATTTAAATCTATTCTGGTGTTAGTCATCATAGTTACATGCTTTCATAGAATGCCAGAACGCTGATAATTGGATGCACTCTGCTGTAATATTTGGCAGATTCTCCATGATGTCAGTCCTATAAAGAATGATTAAAAATAAATTAATTTGACTGGATTGCCTATCAGACAAAATAGGTGGAAGCACATATCTTTCCTTCCTCTGCCCTCAACAAAAAATAGTTTTAATTGCATGCATGACCAAATATTCTCACCATTCTACTCTAGTAAATCGCAAGCCACCACTCTGAAGAAATGTTAAGTTTTAAGAAGTGCAGTTTTTTTAATAATTACAATTTGAAAACAGACCTGACACAAGTCAGGAGTAAAGGACTACATGTTTTGGTGTTTGTTCTTTAATTTATGAACCGTCACTAGTTTACTGCCAGATTTATCACATGGAACTGTCTGTCTTTCATTCAGCAGACCACTTTCCCAGTGTTCACTCCATGCCAGCTGTCTAGGCTGCAGCAAAGTCTTTTCCCAAGCCCCAACCTGTGGGAAAATCTTGACTGGCCAGTAATTGATTCCGCCCTGCCAGCTCCATTACTGACTGTGCAATGAAACTGCCAGAAAGCTGCAGACTCCTCCAGCTCGAACATTTACCCTGCACTCTGTAACTGTCAATAAATATGCTGCTGGGCCACAGACGTGGGTATTGAGCCCGTGTTGAAATGACTGTTCCTTGATAAATTGGTTACTACTGAAAGAAGCACCCAGGTGCCTATGTTAAAGAAAAACATTGAGAGCAGAAGAATATGTCAGCGGAATTGCACCACATGATCTAATAGGTACAAATGACTGACCTATATGTTTCATCCACAACTATTCAAATTGTTAACTTATCATGTTATGTGGGAGATAGTGAGATAGTACTGGAAATATATATTCTTATATATATATATAATTAGTTTCTAATTGGCTGAAAGGCCAACAATACAAACTGTAATTATGAATAGATGCATTTTGACAATTTATTACTGGTGGCTCACTAGTTTATTAATTATTCACTGTTCATCTGTTCGACTGAATAAATTGGAATTAAGATGCACCATTCACCACATGCCTAATTGCAGGTGCCTGCACTTATAGGTTTTAGGCAATTCAAATAACCTTCAATCAATTCTAACATGAATAATCTTCTGCCCAGCCAGAATCCATTTTAAAATACATCACATTTGAACTGGTTTTAACCTCTGGTGGGAAGCCAGCAGGAGCAAATGGCAATCCTGAATGGAAATGTAAGTTGGATTTGGAGTGCTGTTCAGTCCAATCCTTTAACAAGGCTCTGGCAATACCTTTATCCACTGCCAAAACCAGCAAAATGGCAAAAAGGAATTTTCTCTCATTTCTTTCCCAATGGGGGGAGTGACTGGGTTTTACAACAAGCACCTTGGACACAGAGATGGGTGTTGTTATCAACTTTCCAATGGGTAAATCCCTATTTACAGATTGGGAAGTGAATAAATAATCAGAATAGTACTCTGATTCCTATAACAGGAGATTTGTAGAGGGATATTGAAAGTTGACAACATGCTATAGAGCTAATTATTAAATTACAGTGCCCTCCATAAAGTTTCGTACAAAGACCCATCATTTATTTATTTGCCTCTGTACTCCACATTTTGAGATTTGTAATAGAAAAAATCACATGTGGTTAAAAATGCACATGTTGTCAGATTTTAATAAAGGTCATTTTTATACATTTTGGTTTCACCATGGAGAAATTACATCAGTGTTTATACATAGTCCCCCCATTTCAGGGCACCGTAATGTTTGGGACACAGCAATGTCATTTCTGGTGATGCTCTGCCAGGCCTTTATTGTAGCCATCTTTAGCTTATGCTTGTCTTGGGGGCTAGTACCCTTCATTCTCTTCAGCATATAAAAGGCATGTTCAATTGGGTTCAGATCGGATGATTGACTTGGCCACTCAAGAATTTACCATTTTGTTAGCTTTGAAAAACCCCTTTGTTTCTTTAGCAGTGTGTTTGGGATCATTGTCTTGCTGTAGAATTAACCGCTGGCCAATTAGTTTTGAGGCATTTGTTTGAACTTGAGCAGATAGGATGTGTCTATACACTTCAGAATTCCTTATGCTACTACCATCAGCAGTTGTATAATCAATGAAGATAAATGTGCCAGTACCTTCAGCAGCCATACATGCCCAGGCCATAACACCCCCACTACCGTGTTTCATAGATGAGGTGGTATGCTTTGGATCTTGGGCAGTTCCTTCTCTCCTCCATACTTTGCTCTTGCCATCACTCTGATACAAGTTACTCTTCATCTCATTTGTCCACGACTTTTTTCCAGAATTGTGGTTGCTCTTTTAAGTACTTCTTGGCAAACTGTAATCTGGCCATCCTATTTTTGCGGCTAACCAGTGGCTTGTATCTTGCAGTGTAGCCTCTGTATTTCTGTTCATGAAGTTTTCTGCGGACAGTGGTCATTGACAAATCCACACCTGACTCCTGAAGAGTGTTTCTGATCTGTCGGACAGGTGTTTGGGGATTTTTAATTATAGAGAGAATTCTTCTGTCATCAGCTGTGGACGTCTTTCTTGGCCTGCCAGTCCCTTTGCGAATAATAAGCTCACCAGTGCTCTCTTTCTTCTTAATGATGTTCTAAACAGTTGATTTTGGTATGCCTAAGGCAGTGGTCGGCAACCTACGGCCCCTGGGCCAAATCCGGCCCGTAACCCAAAATCATCCGACACGTAGGCGTATTTTTGTTTCCTCAATCATTCGGCCCACAGAGTTCCGTCATCTCCAGTACCCGGAATGTTTAAGAAAGAACTCAGTTGCTGGAAAAATCGAAGGTAGAAAAAAATGCTGGAGTGAGTTTCTCCAGCATTTTTTTCTACCTCCAGTACCTGGAAGGTGTTTTGGCTGTACCGCATCCTGCGCAAAGCCGCCGGCACGGCCGCGCACAATCTGTGGGCTTCACTGTCGGGATTGGGGTTGTCATTAGGCTGGGGACGAGTGAGTAGGATATTAGAGCTCGGTGCTCCAGGTGGCGGCCTCGAAGGGGTGGGAGCCATGTGCACACGTGATTTGATGCCTGCCACCAAATGGGGGATGGGGGCGGGATCCATGGGTACACGTGATAGATGTGGCCCGCCATCCGCTCACAGACATATGTCCTGGCCCCTTGGCAGAAAAGTTGCCGACGCGCTGGCCTAAGGTTTGGCTGATGTCTCTAACAGTTTTATTCTTGTTTCTCAGTCTCATACTGGCTTCTTTGACTTCAATTGGCACAACTTTGGTCCTCATGTTGATAAACAACAAAACAAGTTTCCAAAGGTGATGGAAAGACTGGAGGAAAGACTAGGTGCTGTGAGCTCTCTTATACCTGCATTAAGAAGGCAATTAAACACACCTGAGCAATTACAAACACCTGTGAAGCCATGTGTCCCAAACATTATGGTGCCCTGAAATGGAGAGGACTATGTATAAACACAGCTGTAATTTCTACATGGCGAAACAAAAATGTATAAAAATGGCCTTTAATAAAATCTAACATTGTGCACTTTAACCACATGTGATGTTTTCTATTACAAATCTGAAATTGTGGAGTACACAGGCAAATAAATAAATGATGGGACTTTGTCCCAGACATTATGGAGGGCACTGTATGGAATAGTCTCCAAGCTCTTTTGGGTAAACCCACGTACTGTTTAAAACCAACAGGAAGAATAACTATTTGTTCTCACGTGTAAAGATGTGTCCTGAAACTCGTTGGTTACCCTCTCTGTCAATGCAGCTGAACATTTTGAATCTCTGTTCTTTGCTAATAATTTAAATGTGTAATATAAGTAACGACTTTTGCACATGAACGTCACACAGCACCTCTTGCCAAGCTGCCTAGTTAAAGTTGTGTTCTCAGACCTCTTTGATGGTCCTTTTCTAAAACCAGCTGTTAGGTGTAACACCAGAATATCTGAGCTTCCGCTTTGACAACACGTCGAGCCTCCTCCATATATAAATATAAATCTCAATCAGTCCATTGAAAATAATTAATTGTGTTTTTCACCAATATCATGATTTACTGAACTGCCCATTTTCTATTTGCTCTTTCTGATATGTACTTGCTCAGTTTTTCTCTCTCTTACGAAATGCAGGCATTTGAAATAAAATTTTAGCATCATGTATCACTTCCGAGTCTTTTTTTAAAAATTCCTTTTAAAGTTCATGGATTTGCTCTTGGCTTAAATGCCTGAATTTCAAAATTCCCACCATCCTGTGGGGTTAGCATGTTATATTCTCTGAAGATGTCCACCATTATAATAATAAAATGAATACAAGCATCTTTTAACAAGACCTTTGGTATCTTTGCAACTTTCATCTAAGCTATTTAAAATAAATTAAACTTAGCAATCACATGAGTAAAGAACTACAGTATTATTTGTCAGGACATCCCTCCAAGAATTTGCAAACAAGCATCTTTTTTAAAGATTACATTAAAATTACCATATCAATCTTAAACACATCTATATTTCACGATAAACAATACAAGAAAAAATGTAAGGGGTTGGGTAGAACAAAATGGATATACACATGGCAAAAAGCACATTATTTAGCCACAATAATTTTGCACTTAATTATAGCAAACACACCCAGAGAAGCATTTTTCCAATTATACTGCTCGCTAGACCAGCTGACATAAAGGAGAGAAGTTAAACTTCATTTTTTTTCATCAACATTTCTCATGACTGCAACAGCCTTTATATAACTAACAGCTGAGGAGTGCACTTTCCCATGCCGTCAGGGGTGAGGAGGTTAGGATTTAAGTATTGTGGCAGTTGTTTTTCACACAAGAATCAAACCCACTGTAGCTGAACTGAAAGAACCCAGCACTATGAAAGAGCAGAACCTCTTCCTTTTATGAAACGGTACGCCCACCACTTGAGTGGGCAGCTCAGTTTAACCCACCATTGATCTGTACAACTTGCAACACTAATTGGGAACAGGGACTTTTTTTCAAAGTCGCTGAATCGGTAAATGAAACCTCTGCTCCCCTGTGATCTAGCGTGTGCATAGATGCTCTAGTCCGAAGACCAAAGAGTGAGGCAGAAATATTCCAAACAGTTGCTTCTCTCAAACAGCTTATTTTACTTCTTCTCGCTACTATTTTCTCCAGCATTAGATACAATATGACTTTTACTTAATGTGCAGTGCCCTCCATAATGTTTGGGACAAAGACCCATCATTTATTTATTTGCCCCTGTACTCCACAATTTGAGATCTGTAATACAAAAAATCATGTGTAGTTAAAGTGCACATTGTCAGATTTTATTAAAGGATATTTTTAGACATACTCAGACTTACTTTATTAGCCAAGTATGTTTTGCAACATACGAGGAATTTGATTTGCCGTACAGTCATACTAATAAAAAGCAACAGAACACACAAAATACATTTTAACATAAACATCCACCACAGTGACTCCTCCACAATCCTTACTGTGATGGAAGGCGAAAAAAAGTTCAATCTCTTCCCTTCTTTGTTTCCCGCGGTCGAGGGCCTCGAGCCTTCCGCTGACGGGACGATCTTGACTCCCATAGCTGGCGGCGGGCCCTCTGCGTTGGGGCGATCAAACTCCTGCATCGGGAGGGATGTCAGTTTCCTGATGCAGGCAATCGGACCCCGGGTCGGGGCTAGTCGTGTGGTTTTGGAACTCCCGACTCGGTCTACCTTGAGACTGTGAACCCTTGATGTTAAAGTCGGCAGCCCATGGTTGGAGCGTCGATCCCAGGCAAGGAATCGGCTGCGATGGTAAGTCCACGTCCCCGCGGAGGGGCTCAACGTCAGTACCGAGCAAAGCCTCCAGCTCCACAACGTTAGGCCACAGAGCGACTGGAGATACGATCTGGAAAACAATCGCATCTCCGACAAGGTAAGAGATTGAAAAAAAGATTCCCTGACCCCCTCCGCCCACATAAAATAAACCAGAGAACATTAACATAAACTTTAAAAACACACTAAAAATAACCAAAAAAAGACGAAAGGACAGACATACTGTTGGCAAGGCTGCCATCGCGGAACCACCCAGTGGTCATACATTATGGCTTCACCATGTAGAAATTACAGCTGTGTTTATACATAGTCCCCCCATTTCAGAGCACCATATCGTTTGGGACACATGGCTTCACAGGTGTTTGTAATTGCTCGGGTGTGTGTAATTGCCTCCTTAATGCAGGTATAAGAAAGTTCGCAGCACCTAGTCTTTCCTCCAGTCTTTCCATCATCTTTGGAAACTTTTAATGCTGTTTATCACCATCACCATCTATATAATTAAAAGTCTCATCTTCACCACTTCCTGTCTGCGCTGTATATTGATTTTAGAAATAGCGCTACCATATATCGCTATGATTTTTGGCCATTTTACTCACAGTCCTCCTCCGCTGAGCAGGCGCCGAGGATTTTTCCCATCGATGAAAAATAAAAAAGTCATGAGTGTTTAAAAAACTTTGAGATCCTCTTGCCTGTCAATCACCGCGATGAAGGTAACGCCCCCTCCGGGGGGGGGGGGAGGGAGGGGGGGGGGGTGGGGAAGGACTATAAAACTCCGGTTGCCTGGACATGACTCAGTCACTCTGCAAGATCGCGAGCTCTCATTCTAAGCTGTGAATCAACTGAACTGAGTCTTCAATGTACCTGCAATAAATGAATTGTTAGCCCTTAATGACAATGCCATGAGTTGTTTGGCCTGCTGCCCTGCCTGTGCTTGAAACTGAAATGCTTTATTAGGTCCGATTGTGTTTGGGAGGAATAAATGCTTTATTAGGTCTGACTGTGTTTGGTTCAAAAGTACCACTCATTTCGTGACTTCCGCTTAGTGGACAGGTCGCGCTGATTGTGTAATTTCCGGTAAGTGCAGAGGTCGTGCTGATTGTGTAATTTCCGGTAAATGCAGAGGTCACGCTGATTGCGGAAGTGCCCCTGACTGCGGAAGCCCCAAAGTGGAGAGGCTGCGCTCAGCCGTGTGAGTATTCAAGAAAGTTTACAGCCATATACATGGTGTGTGAGTCAGTGAATGTGTGTGTATGTTTGTGAGTGTATGTGTATGTGTGTGTCTGTGCGTGTGTGTGTTTGTGAGTGTGTGTGTTTGTGAGTGTATGTGTGTGAGTGTGTATATGTGTGTGAGTGTATGTGTGTGTAAGTGTGTGTGAAGGTGAGTATGTGAGTGTATGTGAGAGTGTGTGTATGTGTGAGTGTATGTCTGTGTGTGTGTGGGTGCATGTGTGTGTGTGTGTGTGGGTGCGTGTGTGTGTGGGTGTGTGTGTGAGTGAGTGTGTGTGTGAGAGAGCATGAGTGAGTGAGTGAGTGTGTGTTTGTGAGTAACTGGACTGCCAGCCCACTAGCCATAAGTAAGTGAACTGCCAGCCCACCAGCCGTAAGTCACTGAACTGCCAGCCCACCAGCCATGATTAAGTGAACTGCCAGCCCACCAGCTGTGACTCACTGAACTGCGAACCCAAGAATCCATTCAGTCTACCCACTCCCCCCTTCTCTCTCACAGAATCTGTCACCTGTTTTCGGCAGAATGTCTGGCAATTTCTCAGCTGCCAGCCTGCCAAGCATGAGTGAATGAGCTGCCAGGCCTGAGTGACTGAGCTGCTAGCCCAAGAATCCATTTGACCCACAATGTCCATACTAGCCCTCTGGAAACCAGTACCTTTGGCCCACAACACCCATGCTAGCGCTCCAGAAAGCCCCCCCCACTGGCCAGCAATGTTGGAATTGGTGGAGAGGTGGAATATTGCATTGGGGGACCAGCCCTCCCGTGTGAAACTGGGACCCAACGGTTCCCACTTAGTCTAATGAGTACTAAAGTTGTGCCAATGAAAGTCAAATAAACCATTATGAGACTGAGAAACAAGAATAAAACATCAGCCAAACCTCAGGCTTACCAAAATTAATTGTTTGGAACATCATTAAGAAGAAAGAGAGCACTGGTGAGCTAACTAATCGCAAAGGGACTGGCAGGCCAAGGAAGACCTCCACAGCTGATGATAGAAGAATTCTCTCTATAATAAAGAAAAATCCCCAAACACCTGTCCAACAGATCAGAAACACTCTTCAGGAGTCAGGTGTGGATCTGTCAATGACCACTGTCCGCAGAAGACGACTTCATGAACAGAAATACAGAGGCTACACTGCAAGATGCAAACCACTGGTATACCGCAAATATAGGATGGCCAGGTTACAGTTTGGCAAGTGCGTAAAAGAGCAACCACAGTTCTGGAAAAAGTCATGAGGACAGATGAGACGAAGATTGACGTATATCAGAGTGATGGCAAGAGCAAAGTATGGAGGAGAGAAGGAAATGCCCAAGATCCAAAGCATACCACCTCATCTGTGAAACACGGTGGTGGGGGTGTTAAGGCTTTGGCATGTATGGCTGCTGAACGTTCTGGCTCACTTGTGTTCATTGATGATACAATTGCTGATGGTAGTACCATCTGAAGTGTATAGACACATCCTATCTGCTCAAGTTCAAACAAATGCCTCAAAACTCATTAGCTGGCGGTTCATTCTACAGCAAGACAATGATTCCAAACTCCTTTATTGCAACAAAGGAGTTTTTCAAAGCTAAATAAATGGTCAATTGTTGAGTGGTCGTCAATCACCCGATCGGAACCCAATTGAGCATGCCTTTTATATGCTGGTGAAAAAACTGATGGGGACTAGCCCCCAAAACTAGCATAAGCTAAAGATGGCTGCAATACAGGCCTGGCAGAGCATCACCAGAGAAGACGTCCAGCAACTGGTGATGTCCATGAATCGCAGACTTCAAGCAGTCAAAATGAACACTTTCATTTACATGACATTGCTGTGTGCCAAACATTATTGTGCACTGAAATGGGGGGAACTATGTATGAACACTGCTGTAATTTCTACATAGTGAAACCAAAATGTATAAAAATGGCCTTTATTAAAATCTGACAATGTGCACTTTAACCACATGTGATTTTTTTATTACAAATCTCAAATTGTGGAGTACAGAGGCAAATAAATAAATAATGGGTCTTTGTCCCAAACATTATGGAGGGCACTGCAGAAACATTTAGCTGATGGACAAATTAATGACCAATATTAGAAACCAGCATAGTGCACAGGTCAACAAGCAAGGTGGTTTTATGAAAATGTCCATATAGAATGATCGATAGGAATAAATCTTGTGAAAATGTCTATATAGAATGATCGATAGGAATAAATCTTGTGGTGGCATCATGGAAAAATAATACCAAATCCAAATGTGATTCCTTATTATTCCAATATTATTGCTGAAATGATTCTGGAATGCAAAGATGCTCACCATAAATCAATAGTAATAACCATGTGAAAACTATTTTATAACATCTTGAATGATGCCAGTGACAAATAAGAGAATATTTTCTCAATGTACTTAGAATTAAGGCAATATTCCCTTGCTTAGTTAGTTCTTTATTTAGTTTCTTTAGCTTACTCAAAAAGTATTAAGGCTCTCTTAATTTAGATGATAGCTAGAGTTCGCCAAATTTCTTCAGTATCTATATTTTGTCTTTATTTTGAGACAAAATTGTCCATCATGTTGCCACTATCCAAAATCCTGGTGATGATTATGGGCCTGTCCCACTTAGGCAACTACAGGAGACAATGCTGTCGCCACTTGTTCGTGGGTGCTCGCCGGGGAGTCGCCTTTATGGTTGTGAGGGATTTCCGCAGTCTAGGAACTAGTCGCAGCCTCATTATGAGAATGTGCAGAATGAAGCCGCCATAGAGAGTAGCGAGAATTCTCGTGCCTTAGGTGGGTCTCCAGGAGGTCCTAGTGGGTTGCCAGGTCGAAGGTTCTCGTAGGTTGTAGCTGCTGCTGACCGGTGAATTTCATTGGCTCATTGGGGAAAGAAAACGTAAGCAGTAGCTTTCAGAACCAAGGATAACCGACCGGTAATGTTAATGTCTGCCGAGCTTCACAGCCATGTATCTCTGGCTTCTTAAAAGTTGTGTCCACCTTTTCTCCCCCCTTCTTAGCTCCACCCCTCTTTTAAAGGGCTTACCGTACACTGTGCTTTAGCTGTCTTAATTACCTTCCTGTTCATCGTGGTGTGTGTCTGTCTGTATCACCTTGGCTTTGCACAGTGTGAATTTCCCCCGCTTGCCCTGTCCCCTGCCTGCATAACGGGCTGGGTGTGTGTGTGTGCGTGCGTGTCCCGAGTTGAAACATCACTTATATATTTTCTCCAAGGATACTGTCTGATCCACTGAGTTGCTGCACATTTTCGTATCTTTCCTTGGTAAACCAGCATCTGCAGGTCCTCGTTTCTAAACTATATGGTTTTCTCCATGACAGTCAGGACAAATCAATCATTATCGTATGGGGGGGGGGGGAGGTTATTCAAATACACAACAGCTGTGTTAAGGTGCCTATACTTATGAGATATGGTTTGAAATAAAATGATGTTTCCACTATCAGCATTTATTTGACCAATAAAAAATTAAATCATAAATCTGAATGTTGCTATTCTCGGCTGTTGGCCAAAGACATGAAAAAAAAACACAATGAAGACGCAAAACAATTAAAACGCCTTTGTTTACCATGCAAAGGCCTGCAATATACTTCAACTTCAGAACCTGAAACTCAACTTTGATAAGTCAAAAATACAATATTGTTAAATTAAAACATGTTACAGAACGCAAAGATGGTCAGTCATTATTGTCTGTGCTGATTCTTGGTATCATTTCTCCCCCTCCCCATGTTTATTTTCAATACATTAATCCATATGCTTTTTAAATTGATTATGTAGTTTGATTTATTTTTGGAGGGGAATTTTAAACCCTCGTAACATTTAATGGAATGAAAAGTGTAAGATAGTAAAAACACCAAAATCTCAGTTTGTATCTGAATTGCATTGAATCCAACATCAATTTCCAAAACACCTTTCCCTACTGCAACTTTCATGATGCAGTTCATTATTTAACAAAAGAAGGAAGCTGAAACCAGATTATTATTTCCTCATTTTATTAAAATTAAATCCAAGCACCCCACCCCGGCAACCATCCCCCACCACCCCTCCTGTGGATGCCTGTGAATTTGGGGAGGGGTGGAAAGAAAATTTAGAATTTCAAATGTAAAAAAAATCAAAAACTTCTTATGTTCACATTGCTTGAGCAATCAAGAGAAATTTATTTTTGTCATATGTTTCTTCAGCTTGGATGTGCCGCAGCTGTATCAATCAAAAGTGTATAACCCGTTTAAAATGGACAAACACACATAAACTGTACCTTGTAATCTGTTTATTTTTCTTTTTAAATAGTAAAGCAAGAAATATACATTATTAATAGAAGCAAAACCACATCAAGTCATGATCTGTAAATTTATTCTCTTTGCTTTGAATCTTTGGTGTCCAGCAACCCAAGGAGAGCAGCTTCAGCCTCCAGCAGAGTCGTGTCGGTCTTGGCCCCAAGAAAGCGCGAGGTCAGTTCAAGATCAACAAGCTTCAAACGCACTCTTGCTCCCCTCTGATACTTCCTAGACAAAAAAAAAATCACAATTTTTTTTTAGAAAACGGGTTTCACATCCTGGTGAATGGAATGCCTCTGCACAATTGAGGATACCTTTGTGTAGGAAGGAACTGCAGATGCTGGTCTAAACCAAAAAGCTGGAGTAACTCAGCGGGACAGGCAGCATCTCTGGAGAGAAGAAATGGGTGACGTTTCGAGCCGAGACCCTTCTTCAGACTGGTATCGTCTGTATCGTAATATCGTCTGAAGAAGTGTTTGGACCCAAAACGTCTCCCATTCCCTCTCTCCAGAGATGCTGCCTGTCCTGCTGAGTTACTCCAGCTTTTTGTGTTTTTAATGTACATCATAAATTGCCCTCTTTTGTTGGGTGCTACATAACAACGATCAACGATCCTTACCTTAATACCAGAATCTAATTTAACATTTTCTTCATATTACCAAAAAGATTTTACACTGTTGGACCAATTTGTTGTTTCGAAAATAACGTTTAAAAAAACCCCCCAAAAAAACAATTATTGTCCACAGGGTAATTATATCAACATCATGGCACCCACTGGAAAGAGTAGAAAAGAAACCATGATGATGAAAGGAGTATAATCTAAATAAAATCACCCAAGTAACATGAGATCGCAGACACATAAAGAAACAAACATACCACCTGCAGACCTTGCACAATGCAGTGACAAATACATCTCACACACGCTCACTGTGGTACACAATGCTTTGAAATGTTCTCTGAAACAACTTGATATGTCTCATGGATACAGGATTAAGAGAAGATTTATAAAGGCACTCTTAATTATGTGTTCTCATCATTATATAAGTACAATAGAAAATAAAGCTTACTCTGGGATTTTGATTTCACAAGATACGGCGCATTCTTGGTCATTAATCTGATTTTCAATATACCTTTTGATTTCTTTTGTTCTGAATAGTGTAGAGTCTAATAGCAAAGCTGCAGTTTCTCACAGCTAATTCCATCAACTACCTCACACCGCCGGTGAGCCAGGTTCAATCCTGACCTCCAGTGCTATCTGTGTGGTTTGCACATTCACCTTGTGACTGTGTGGGTTTCCTTCGACATCCCAAAGACATGCAGGTTAGCACTTATAGCACTTTAACTGACTGCTTGCTATAAATCGCCCGAAATGTGTAAGTATTCCAGGGAGAGCTGACAGGAACATAGGGAGAATTAAAAAAATGGGATTAGTGAGTGATGAGTTAAATAGATGTTGAATAGATTCCATGCTATGTGCCTCCATGGCTCTAAGACAACAACTCTATGATCATTCCTTCTCACAAACATAACTGTTAAACTATAAAAATGTCCAGTGCATACTCCAAGCACAGTTCACCAACTGCCCAATTTGAAGCTGACATTGGACTTGGATAAAGATATTGGTGACTCTTGCACCAGCGTAGCTCATATTAGGAACATTTCACCAACACCATACAACATTTTGCTACAACCAAACCATGAGCACAGGTTATGGCTTTGTGTAATTTTTAAACGGAGGGAAAGACAAACTTGCCTTACAGGCTCTACAGAAAATATTCATTGGATTGATTCCAGGAATGAAAAGATTATTTTAAAGGTAAGATCAAACAGATTAAGCCTGGAGTTCAGAATAATGAGAAGTGATTTTATAGAAACACAAAAGATCTTGGGGTGCTTGACACAATTAATTTGATGAAGGTGTAGCTCTCAGGGTAAGGGATTACCATTTAAGAATGAGATAAGGAGGATTTTTTTCTCTCTCAAAGGGTTATGAATTCTTTAAATTCCTTAAACAAAACTCATTGTTTGTTCCAGAACGAGATAGATTTTTGGACAATATGGGAATTGAAGGTTGTGGGGGCGAGGCAGGCAAGTGTAGTCAACCCATATCATGTTGAAAAACTGAGCACGCTCTATGGGCTGCACAGTTATTTCCTATTTCATGTTCATCTACCATGCAACTAGTAAATAAAGGTCAATCAGGAGTATCACATTACTAAACCTGGAACCAAGGCATGTGGACAGTTATCTGAGCAGGTACATGATAATTATAAAAATTATAACAGGCGATTCTTAATATTGTGATCAATGGATTTCTCAGAAAAGTGGTTGAGGCAACAACTCCAGAATGAAGAAGAAACACGGCTTGCTAAGAATATTTGGTTGTTATGGATGGAGGAATGAAGATGGACCAAATGACAACATAGAAACATCAGTCCACATCTGTGTCCATTCTTATTTCAAGTAGCTACTGTGTGCAAAAATGAAAAAAAGTGCAAACAGCAAAATGACTGCAATACAGATAAATGCCATGGTCAAAGTAAAAATATACATTTGAAGTTAAATTAAGCCTTGCATGTAACACTATTTCAGCTTATTTTGTTAACAAAGTATTCAAATTGACTGTGTATTTTATGCTGCTTTTAAATAAACATTTTTAGGTATTAATTTCATATTTCATTCCTGAAGAGGAGTCAAATTGAGTCACAAAGAAGTTCCCTTTGTTAAAATTTAAATACTGCTTGAAGATGTGTTAATCCTGCTAACTAGTTTTTGTCAAGTAGAAAGTAGAATTAAATATTAAAGTAGAAAGTAGCAGAAACCACATGGGCTATTTTTGGAAATATATATTGTTGACTCAATTTCATTGTTTGAAAATATGAAAAGACTTTGCTAAAACAGCCATGCCTTTCATTTACTGCTTCAACAAGGAAGAAAATAGCGCAGTGAAAATGGAAAATGTATGCAGTTGTGCTGCCTACAGATTTCTTTTGGTACTTAATTTGAAAAGAATGCTCATGCAGCATCACAGCAAAAATGGTTTGAAACTCAGGAATTTTTCAATTGGCAATAAGATCAGACCTTTGCTCGTTATCTTCCTACAACTAGTTGTTGGAAACAAAATGCACATTTGATCCCTGTTCTCATGTACAAATGCCCTCCATAGTGTGGCAAAAATAGTTCTTCTTCTGTGAGCACTTTTTGTCGTTTTCACCCTTCCGGAGTCAAAATCTAAAAACCTCTGCCCAACAACACAGTGGGGTGCGTCCACCCAAAGGAGCATAGTCGTTAGCCTCTGCCAGCAATGACTGCTTTTCAAACATGCAGAAGAAAAAAAACTCCCAGACTAACATTGCTGCAATAATTAAGCTCTCTCTTCCTTTACTGGTGTCAAAGGGCATATCTTAGCTTCTTATTTTTTGTGTGAAATTAGCATTAGAAAAGTATAAAACATATATCAAGCATAAAGGAATGGATAAAGTAGGTATGTTGCAAAACTTACCTTTAGCGGCGCTGCACTTCTGCCGCTCCCCGTGTGCGTAACTTTGGCGCCTTTCAGAGGTGGGCGGGCTTAAAGTGCCGTTTTTCCACAGACCTGGATAATCGATGAATGTCGGGCGATTTCGTTGTGGAAGAAAAATCGCTCCGACATTTCATCAATGAAGGTATTTTTAAATTACTCTAAATTATTTGTTAACTAGAGTAATTTAAAAATCACCTTCAAAAGCCGTGAGCACTGACAACCGGAAGGATTTTCCGTTGGGGGAAAAAAAAGGTAAATAGTTTATTTTTATATTAACAGTTGGTTTTTCGGGAGGCTTTAATAATATTTTTAAGTTGCGAAATGGGGTCCCAAAAAATCTATGAACAAACAGTATTTTTCCTCCCGACTTCACCGCTAACCGCAACGTTCCAATCCATCGCATTCCACTAAAACCCACTCACTAGTTGATTTAAATGGCCATTAATTTACAGGCATAAAACACTAAATTCCTTCAATTTGGCCCAGAAATTCATGAAAATGAGATTTAAAAATGTTATATTGTGGATTATTGTGTGAATGTTATTTGGACACTTAGGCAAATAAAAAAAAGTTTATCTTTTCTTAAGAAATGGATAGATGTTTAGATCCACTCATTGAATTTTGTAATTAGCTACAATTAGATAACTAACTAATTATATGCTTTAATTTCAGGTCATCCAAGTAAGATTGTTTAATATTTGTTTCAGAAAGCTTCAATCTATAATAACTGAAAATCTCATTGAGTTCTCTTAATTTTTAAGAAAGTTATGGGCTTTTAACTTTTCCAGATCACAGCTTTTGAGTTAAGTCAATTGAAAGGCAATGGGGAGCAAGATGCTAATTTCCGAGTATGAAAATGGCCATAGGTTTCTTAATACTGAAGATATGAAAGTAAATTGGGTGTCAAATTAAAGTTCTTTTTATGCTTTATCTGATGGGATAAATTGCAGACTTGATTTTTAAAATCTCAAAATTTTGTAACATTGCTAGATAAAGTAAGGATATTTATTGAATGGATGTAACAAAATCAAGACCATTGATTTGTTTTCCAACCCCCAAAATTGATTAAAAAACTCCAATAGTTTAAATTAAAGAAACATTTTTTTAAACCAGTCACCAGAAACCATGGACTAAGCTATGGGTGTCATATGCATTACATGAGAGACTGTTTAAGACATTTGGTGCAAGATAAACAGTTTAAATCTGAGGGATGCTTGTCCTTTCAACTAGTGTCAGTTAAGCAAATGTTCAGTCAAATTTAGAGGAAAAAACATCTGCTTGTATTGGCTTTCCTGAATTGATCCATAATTTTCAGAGGTTGCGATGTGCAGGTCGTGTTCTCTTAGAGATGGTGCATGATGGCTAAATACAGGCGAAGGTTACATTTGTCTTATGTGAAGATTTGCTATAATTTCATAGCAACTCTAAGTATCATTACTCTAGATCATCATTTAAAACACATAGATAGCACAATGAACAGTGCTTGCTCTGGCTCCGGAAGGATATAGGAACTAAAGTCTAAAATATGGAGGTTAGTATTGCTTGCTCCATCAACAAGATTTATAGTGAAAGGCAAATGATAAGATTATGGTGAATGTACCAACCTATCTAACCCCATCCCCCATCCCATCAGGCACAGCATCCTTAATCTGCCAAACAATTAATAGTCCCCACGTTTCAGCATTAAACAGTTGAATCCTTGCAGCCGCACATACATGGGAATCACTGTCGACCGTGTCTGGCTTTTGGTTTAAATTTTAAGTGCTTTACTTTTGAACAATTCCTCTGAACTCTAAACCAAACACAGCGAGGCCAGGTCCTTATCTTGACTGCTCTTCTGCTGAATTTGCTCATCACTCACTCCACTAAACCAGCCCAGTGACTGAGCTTTCAAGGACCGAGCAAAGGGCAATTAGATCCATTTCCACAACTGAGAGTTCGGATGCACAATGAAACTGCTTTCTTTCAAGAGGACTTAATATCTCTTCCAGACAGTCTCTAAACATTTCCAGAGTGCTAAGTCATACCGCATTGGAAAGAAACCATAGAAAACTTAGAACAAATGGATAAAAATATGCTTGGAAGTAAGTTTTGTACGTTACTTCTAAGCATACTTCTATTCACTTGCTCCGTATGTGAATTATCCATTTGTAACCAGTAGAGCTACACTCTTTATTCTGCTGCCAATTCATTAATGTTTAAAGAGGTTGTGTGACATTGTACCAATTGTCTTTCATAGCACTTTGCAATACATGTGAATTAAATGTGACGCAACGTACAATTATTCAAAAACCATATCCAAAATAACATAGCGTCTACTAAAAATTGGCACCATTATATTTCAAATATGGAATATGAAAAAGGCAATTAAAGTGATCCATTCCTATTTTCTTGCCAGCCAGCAAATTCATAAATGAAATTCATTTGAATTCCACTGGTAATTTCCAACTTTACAAGTAATAATATAATAATTCAGGGATGGGAGCAGTTTAAAGTTGTTTAACTAAGGCAATCTGGGTGAAATAAAATCTCATAGTATGACCTACAAAATGGATATTAGATTTACTTTAATTGTTATATACATATATATTTTTGTTTTGACTTTTCCTCATGTGCCACACTCTAGTTTCCCCTAGAAAAGCATTGATTTGTTTTAAAATACATTTTGGATTTTTTATGAAGTAAAGGTGAGAAGGGAAAGGATGCGTGACAATGAAGAGAAGAAAAGTAAAACCAAGGAGTAAACAGCATCAGAATGGAAGAGAGAAGAGAGGACGCACTGAAAGGCAAAAAATGAACCTTTAACATTTTACAGATCCGCCTATAAATGACAATTCCATAAGAAACAGATTAGCTTGATTAGCGGAAATGCATTACTTAACCAGGCCCTGCAGAGAAGTTCACAAGGTATGAACGCATAATCGCTTACAGGGAACATAAAACTGCACTGGTACTATTCAACAACTCTTGGAACTTTATACAATGTAAAAAAAACATTTATCACCGTGCAACACCAAAGGCATCGTGACATTTTGGGTCAGCATGTGGTTTCTCAGAAACCTCTATGCAAAGCTATACAACAGAGGCTTTAAAGATGGTCCAGAATGAAAAAGAGAGTTCAGTTCTCGGCATTGTCTGTGTTTGCAATGAAGTGCCTCTTTTGACGTACATGTATTAATTACACTTGCCACAGCTCCATTACATTATTTGTGGTCTTTTAATTGCGTAAAATATGAATGTTACTATGCACGCTTGCAGTGATCATTACAAAGCCTACAAAATAGCATGTTTTGTCAAACTAAAATCACAGCTTATTTAGAATCAAGAAATTCTAGAAATTAAAAATGGTTCCTGAAGTGGCAAATTTGATCAGAGCAGCAGATGATTCCCAGCATATGCAGAGAGATTGCAGGTGACAGAACTGTCAAAGTTCTCCCCACAGCCCAGCTAATGACTGTTGGACTGTTGCACTGTTGGAAGAGATGGTGTTCAAGTCATTCCAGATGTAAAGAAAAAATGGCCTCGTATCAAGATACTGCAGATATCCAATAAAAGAACTGCAGGTGTTGGTTTAAACCGAAGATAGACAAAAAAGCTGGAGCAACTTGGCGGGACAGGCAACATGTGAAGAAGGGTTTTTACCCAAAACGTCACCCATTCCTTCTCTCCAGTGATGTTGCCTGTCCCACTGAGTTACTCCAGCATTTTGTGTCTATTTTCAATATTATTTAAAGCTGTTCCTCAGTTTGTATTTGTGCTTATATTATAGAAAGACAAAAAAAAGAGGGAAACGAGTGACCTCGGTAAGATGGCATTCTTCATTTTCACAATTTTCAATATCCTAAAATGCAAATGAATCATCACAGGCAATAAAGAAAAATAAAAATTCACAACCTGACAGAATATTAAACTATCCTTTGGACGATTAATATTGGACAAGTGTCCTTCTCCACATTAGCTGTTGCTTAATTTCACTTTTCTTCGTGCTTTTCCATTTAAAATTACAAATATTCACAAATGTGCATTATGCAATAGTAGATACGATAGGGCCGCCTAATGGCGCAGCTGGTAGAGCCGCTACCTCACACCCTGGTTCAATCCCCACCCTAGGTGCTGTCTGTGTGAAATTTGCATGTTCTCCCTGTGACCATGTGGGTTTCTTCTGGATGGTCTGTTTTTGAAGGGCCTGTTTCCACGCTATCTCTAAACTAAAAAACTAAACTGCAGATGCTGGTTAATACACAAAAAGACACAAAGTGCTGGGGTAACACAGCAGGTCAGGCAGCATCTCGAGAGAAAATGGATAGGTATTTGGGTCGAAACTCTTCTTCAGACTGAGAGCCTGACATCCAGAGATGCATGACCTGCTGAGTTTCTCCAGCACTCTGTGTCCTTTTATAGATATGGATGTGTGGTAACTCTATGCCTATTGAAAAAATGCTCAGATGCCAAGAAGCAAGCCCAGAATATCTCCAATTCTGAAATTTCTTTATTTTCTTTATTTTCTTCCAAAACGCTTTGAGCCACTTGTCGTTGAGAATTTATTTCAGGGGTGGGAAGGGAAAGGGGAGCAAAACAACACATTGCATGGGAAGTATTTCAGAATGGAATGCAGTAAAGAAAATAAATTAAAAGTATTAAACTCCATGCATTTCACTGATACTCTACTTTCTATTAATCAGCTTTGCTGCCATGTGAAAGTAAGATGTAGGTCAATTGGAGAACAAACATTGCTGCACGGCAGGACCATAGTATTTCATTCTTACCGATTCAGAAGGTAGTGTTCACTTTTCCCAGAGTGTAGGATTACTGATGCACAATGTCCAGGTGACAATTTACTTAAATATAAACTACTACTTTTACAAACTTTTCTCTATGTGTCTTTAGGAGCCTATTGAAGTTCCATCCACCTCCATATTAAAAAGACAACAAAGCATGTTTGTTTTGTTTGTATGATTTCAGTTACTCGAGAAACTAAAATACACAAGAGAAAAGGAATGCAAGCTGACATGCTCAAAGGTTCCCATTAGTCCCTTATATCCCAGATTAGGCACCGCTGCTGCTCAAGCATTAATATTGGGAAGGAATTCCAAGATAAATCAAGCTAAGATCTATTTTGTGCAGAAGCTATTCATTTAGTAAACATGTACATTGTTCAAAATTTAAACATTCCTTAAAAGGTAAATACAATGTCATTGCATAGCATTTCAATTTGCAGCTCAAAACCAAGATTGGTTAGCGATGAGGGGGCAGGGTGGGCGAGTGGAGGGCGGTGCGGGTGGAGGTATGTGAGGGTGTTGCGGGTAGGGGAGGGCCGTGCGAGTGGGGGAGGGGAGGGCCGTGCGAGTGGGGGAGTGGAGGGTGGTGTGGGTGGGGGAGGGGAGGGCCGTGCGGGTAGGGGAGGGGAGGGCCGTGCGAGTGGGGGAGGGGAGGGCGGTGCGGGTGGGGGAGTGGAGGGTGGTGTGGGTGGGGGAGGGGAGGACGGTGTGGGTGGGGGAGGGGAGGGCGGTGCTGGTGGGGAGGGGAGAGCAGTGCGGGTGGGGAGGGGAGAGTGGTGCGGGTGGGGAGGGGAGAGCGGTGCGGGTGGGGAGGGGAGAGCGGTGCGGGTGGGGAGGGGAGAGCGGTGCGGGTGGGGAGGGGAGAGCGGTGCGGGTGGGGGAGGGGAGAGCGGTGCGGGTGGGGAGGGGAGAGCGGTGCGGGTGGGGAGGGGAGAGCGGTGCGGGTGGGGTGGGGAGGGGAGAGCGGTGCGGGTGGGGTGGGGAGGGGAGAGCGGTGCGGGTGGGGGAGGGGAGAGCGGTGTGGGTGGGGAGGGGAGAGCGGTGCGGGTGGGGAGGGGAGAGCGGTGCGGGTGGGGAGGGGAGAGCGGTGCGGGTGGGGAGGGGAGAGCGGTGCGGGTGGGGAGGGGAGGGGAGAGCGGTGCGGGTGGGGAGGGGAGGGTGGTGTGTGGGGGAGGGGAGGGCGGTGCGGGTGGGGGAGAAGAGGTCAATGCAGGTGGGGGAGGGGAGAGCGGTGCGGGTGGGGATGGGAGAGCGGTGCGGGTGGGGCAGGGCGGTGCGGGTGGGGGAAGGGAGGTCAGTGCAGGTGGGGAGGGGAGGGCGGTGCGGGTGGGGAGGGTGGAGCAGGCGGGAAGGGGAGGGTGGTGCAGGGGAGTGCAAGTACAGGCAGGGGAAGGGAGTGCACATACGGGCGGGGGAGGGCAGTGCAGTCTGGGTTGGTTGGGTGATGAGAAGGGGAGGGGATGCAAGATCATAGAGCTCCCTCCCTTCAATGATATGTGGAGGAAAGTGCATGAAGCGGTATGATAGAAGGAGGTCAAGCAACGAGGGTGAAGATAAAGAAGGGAGAATAAAAATGACACTTTATGAATTACAACTATTCGAAAAGATACAATATCTCTTTGAACAGGGTACTCGGTTGCATTTTCCTGCCTGAGCATCAACAAGGAATAACACAGAAGACATTTCCGCTTCTGTCAGGACAACCTCATTGAAATCTGCCACCTGCAGTCACCACACTGCCCTGTCCCTTTGAGCTGCAGCTGGCTTAATACAGTGTTAGCCTTTCACAATGTTTGCCACCCGCTGAGACATGCTGCACTCAACCGCACACTTAGAACCCTCCACATGCTCTAATCATCTTAATTAGCTGGCAGCATAAAGGTGTCATGCTGCCTGCATTGCAAAGATCAATCAAGAATTAGTGCCACATTGTAATCCACATGACCTTTTTTTTGCGGACTATTTAAATTCGACTCTTTATATTTCTCCCCAAATAGGTGGCATACTACATACCCACTACTATTGGAGTGAGCAGGGAAATATGGAGAGTGTCTAGTGATAGAACAAAGAAATAGCATGAAGTACATTTCAAATTTAAGTTGGCAATTCATAAAAATATATTTTGCCACCTTTCCTTTGAAATGTTTCAGTTCATCAGTGCATTAGGATGTCAGAAAGGAGGGTGGGAGGGAGAGAGGGAGAGAGGGGGAGAGGGGGAGAGGGGGAGAGGGGGAGAGGGGGAGAGGGGGAGAGGGGGAGAGGGAGAGGGAAGGGGAGGGGGAAGGGGAGGGGGAGGGGGAGAGTTAGAGGGAGAGTGAGAGGGAGAGGGAGAGGGAGAGGGAAGGGGAGGGGGAGGGGGAGAGTTAGAGGGAGAGGGAGAGGGAGAGGGAGAGGGAGAGGGAGAGCATATGATGTTAGAGTTAGGATATAAAAGTGAAGAGAATATTAATTGTCAAAAAAAATCATTAGGATTGCAGGAAATGGGAAAACAAAAAGGTAAAAAGTAAATAAACAAGTATAAAATGTATGAATAAAATATTTCAAGAAGAGGCATTAGAATATGTGCCCTCATTAAACATCTTTTTATGTAAATATGTAACAAAGAACAAATTGCATGGGACTGCAGGCCTACATTCACAGTGCAGAGAATGACAAGCAACATACTGCCATCGGACAGCATGCAAGATCAGCACGGAAAATACAGAGAGTCAGTGGAGGCAGCAGCCTTGGTTACAGGGATGATATCACCACTTAGAGATATAATGAGAGGTTAACAGGCAGCGAATATTGAAAAGTAGAATTATGGTTAAAAAAATATTAAAGGCGGGTGGGTTTGTGAACATTGCTCCTGGTAACAATTGTGAAGTGAAAAAACCTGTAAGTGCAGAACTTATGCAGCATAAACGTGGAATGGCTTTAAGGAAGTGAATTCCTTGAGCCTGTTCTGAATGAGTAGTTGCAATAACATCTCCTGGAGCTTTCAAGTGGTCAGTCAGCCTATGTTATATTTAGTAATGTGTAGGAAGGAACTGCAGATGCTGGTTTGCACTAACGATGGACACAAAAAGCTAGAGTAACTCAGTGGGCAGTCAGCATCTCTGGAGAGAAGGAACGGGTCGAGACCCTGTTTCAGACATGGGTGACGTTTCTGGTCGAGTCCCTTCTTCATGAGCCAGTTCACAGCCTAATTATGCATAAGAATTTAAATTAAAAAATCTTCATGAGCCAGTTCACAGCCTAATTATGCATAAGAATTTAAATTAAAATCACCATAATACAATCGTGTTCAATATAATGTTTGAAAAACAACGTACGATTGGTGAACAGTTTTTAAAAAAATAATGTGAAACAAAATCTGTTTATGTTCTCAAGGAGCACAAACTTCAGAAGTGGTAAGGGACAAGAAATAAAGAAAAAGAAAAAGCAGACAAAACTAGCAGATGTGCCAGCAATTGAAAGAGATACAAAAAGCAATAAAAGGTAATGAAATAGATGTGGAACACAGAGCAGAGATCAGTACAGAATAGGAACAGGCCCTTCTGCCCACATCATCTGTACCAAACGTGATGCCAAGACTAACTCTTATCTGCCTGCACATAATGCATATGTCTCAATGTGCCACACACACAGCATTATTTCTGGTAGGCCTTGTTACAATCTAAATATTACGTTAAGCAAGATCTGGCATGGTGTATTTTTGAACAATCACTGCATATTTGTAGCAGCATTTGTATATTCTATCTTCGTAATTACAAATTCTGATTATTACATGCCAAATGACTTTTGCTTTTGTGATAAAATAAAATAACCCCATGAAAGTTACTTGTATTAATTATTCATAACAGATCAAGAGCATAACATAAAATAACAGAAAATGTTGGAAATACTCAGCAGACCAGGCCGCATCGGTGGGACGAGAAACAGAGCCAAGCTTTCAGGTTACAGATCCTTTGTCAGAACTGGAAAGGAGACAAAAGAAGCTGCAAGAAGGATGGGTCAGGGAGACCTTCTCAGCTTATACCCATGGTCAGGGTATGACCATGGGTATAAGCTGGAAACAAGGTTTCCTGGCCTGAATGGGAGCAGTTAGAGCGCGAGAACATGGAAAGAACCTAGAAAGAATCTGAGAGCTGCAAAAAAGGACAAGCCCAGCAGGTTAGGCTGAGCATGTCCTAGACTACGTGAGGAGAAATAGTAAATACAAAAATCAAAATAACAAATAACCTAAGCCACTATCACACATGGACAACTGACAGAAATCAAGAGCAAAGCACTTTGACCAACGAGAGTTGTTTTTTAGATGTGCTATATAAATAAAAGTGAGTTGACTTGACTTGAAGAGAATAGCATGCCAGTCCAGTAACCTTAAAGCCACTCTAAACATCAACAATTCCTTTATATCCCCACAGGTGCTGCTCAATCTGCTTAGTTCCTGCAGCGGTCTTTTTTTTGTGCAGGTTCCAGCATCGGCAGCCTCATGTTTTCAGCCGATATTGAATTTGTGCCGAGGTTCCACCAACGTTAACAAGGAAAACATCAACGCCACTACATTCACACAACCCACGGGCTCCCACTGCTACCTTGCTCCACACTTCCTCCCACTTACATTCCAGTCTCTCCGTTCCCCCATCTCCGATAAGGCATTCCACAGAAATGCCTCTGAAATATCCCAACAGTTGCTGTCCTTTTACTAGAGTGTGCAGAGCCCTTGACTGCAACTCATCTATTCTGCAAAGTGGCCCCAATGCATAGGGAGTAGATGAGAAAAGTTGATAACATCGAATTAGCGTGAACGATTGATCGATGGTTGGCATGGACTTGGTGGGTCGCTGAATCTCTAAAGCTATTTTCCAGAACCTCTGCTCAGCGCTTCTCCTCGCGGACGAAGCAAAAAGGGGTCCTTGCCTTCCACCTCAATGACCTCCACCTTCAATGGAACATCCCCTCACAATTGCTGCCAGCTCCAAGAAGGACGGCGCAGTGGTAGAATCGATCCCTTACAGCGCCAGAGACCCAGGTTCGATCCTGACTTTTGGGCGCTGTCTGTACGGAGGTTGCACATTATTCCTGTGGTCACGTGTGTTTTCTCCAGGTGCTCCAGTTTCCTCACACTTTCCAATGACGTGCAGGTTTGTTGGCCTCTGTAAATTGCCCCTGGTGTGTAGGATGCAAAAGTGGGATAGCATAGAACTAATGTAAGGGTGCTGGCTCGGGCCAAAGGGCATGTTTTCACGTTGTATCTCTAAAAACTAAAGATTGCACCCATCAGACACGTTCCTCTCCCCTCTCGTTTCAACATTTTTGAAGGGAATTGTTCCCTTCACTTACTCCCCTGGTGCACTCTTTTGTACCTGCATACCAGTTCCTACCTTATGGCACTGTCCCTTGAAACTACGAATACAACACAAGCCCTTTCACCTCTTCTCTTCCCACCATCCAGAAACCCAACAGTCTGTGAGCATTAAACAGCCATTCACTTGCAATGTTTTGTCCTGCATTCCTGTAGAGTCATGTACAGAGGATTGGACATATATACCTGTTACATGCCTCATTTATTGCATCCAGTGTTCCCAATGTGACCTCCTGTATATCGGCGAGATCAAGCACAGACTCGGCGACCGTTTCGCTGAATAGTTGCGCTTGGTCAGCTGAGCCCAACTACTAAACATTTTAACTCCCCTTCTCATTCCCACACTGACCTACTAGAATCAGTCTGAAGAACGGTCCTGCCCAAAATGTCGCCTATCCACGTTCTCCAGCGAGGCTGCCTGACTCACTAAGTTACTCCAGCACTTTGTGTCTTTTTTTTAAAAAACAGCATTTGCAGTTCCTTGTATCTACAAATCAAACCAGTGTAGGACAAAACTTTCTAGATATGTTCTTGTGTTTGTTGCATCGATTAACAGCTCATTTCATCGCTGTTCATCTACATTTGGCCTACTGGAAGGGCAAGTGTTATTTTTTTAACAAACACAAAAGCATGCGGCAATTAGCGTGTACATGATAAAGACCAATTTCAATGCAATTGTGAGCTTTAAGACCACTGCTGAATTAAGTCCAGTGTCGAAGAAGAAAGGTAGCTTGCCTTAAGGCCAGTGGATCTTACATTCACCACTCATGCCGCGCATTGAGAGGCCAGTGATAGTGTACATTAACACCTGCCTCCCAGAAAGCCTTCAACCATTACAGTTGGCCTACCATTGCAACAGGTCCATGACAAAGGTCATATCCCCAGCCTTACACTCATCTCTGGAACATTTAAACAACAATGGGACCTACCTCAGGCTCCTCTATATTGACAATAACTACGTCTTCAACACCAAAATCCCATCCAAATTAATCTCCAAACTCGTGGATCTAGGTGTCAGGTCCCTTCTCTGTCACTGGATCCTTGACTTCCTTACCCATAGACCACAATCACTGAGGTTTGGCCACAAAACATCCTCAAGGATAGTTTTCCAACACCAGTGCTCCACAAGGATGCGTTCTCAGCCCCTTGCTGTATGTACTCCCTTTATACCCACGACCCAATTCAGCTCTATCTAACTCCATCTCCTAGTTTGCAGATGAAACAGTAGTGGGCTAGATCTCAAACAACCTCTCCCTCAATGTCAACAGGTATTGATTTCAGGAAACGCGGTGGAGTGTTCACCCCAATCAGCATCGCTGGTGAAGTGGAAATGACTGAGAGCCTCAAGTTACTGGGCATAAATATCACCAGCAATCTGCCTTGGACCAACCACATTGAAGCTAGAGCCAAAAAAAGGACTCCTAATTCCTCAGGAGACTAAGGAAGTTTAGCATGCTTTTAACTCCTCTTACCAACTTCTTACAGACCAACTAGATGCAGTGACTGGATCTAGGATACCTCCTATACCCATGTAGAACACATGGACTTAATCAACTTGACTAATAACTATTGCCCCGCCCTCAAATTCATCTGGACTATCTCTGGACTGGGCTTCGCCCTCTTGCAAAGATGCTATTCCTCACTCTCAATTCCTCTGTCTCCGCCACATCTTCTCCCAAGATGAGGTGTCCCATATTAGGACATCCGAAATGTCCTCATTCTTCAGGAAACATGCATTCCCATATTCTGTCATAGATAAGGCTCTAACATTTGTCTGCTCTGTGTCCTGTAATTCTGCTCTCGCTCCCCCTCCCCCCCAGATGCAATATTGACAGTTCCCCTTGGTTCACTCATCCCTTCCCAACCCCAAGTACTTTCCCCTGTAACCCCAGGAGATGCAACACCTGTCCTTCCACCTCATCCATCCAGGGACCCCAACAGTCCTTTCAGGTTAGACAGCAGTTCACGTGTACCCTCTCTAAACTCATCTAATGCATCCGGTGATTTCAACTCCGGCCATTTCAACCCCTTTCCCGTTCCCATGCTGAACTATCTGTCCTGGGCCTCCTCCGTTGCCAAAGGCCACATGCAAATTGGAGGAACAGCATCTCATATTCCGCTTGGGTAACTTACAACCCAGCGATATGAACACTTAATTCTCTAATTTTAGGTACTTAAACTCCCCTATCTCCTTGTCCCTTCCACCCACCTTAGTCATTTTACCAGTTCCACAGTTCTCCACATTGTATCCCTCTTGAGATCACACCTTTCCTAGCCAACAATGGGTGTACCAAGCACCGTCCTGCCTGAGGTCCTGCCGGCCAGCCCTGATTGATCCTGGTCTTTTCTCGCCTCCAGCTCTTCACCAACCCCCCCCTCCCCCCTTACTTGCAGTCTGAAGGGTCGCAACCCAAAACGTAAACCATTCTTTTTCTCCAGAGATGCTGTCTGACTCGCTGAATTACTCCAGCACAAATTGTGTCTAACAATTTATTCCCTTCTGTATCAGACTACTGATTAGTCCTCCCATAAAGTAGGGCATAGTGTTGATCTTCAAATCTAACTTATTTACAGACGGTGGACTTTTTCTCTGTAACTGCAATGTTGTGCTGTGAAGCTATATTGCGCACTCTGGTATTTTTCTCTTTGCACTACCTGTTGTACTTGTGCATGGCTTGATTCAATAGCACTTCATTGTCACATGTATCTACATACAATGAATTTCTTTGTTTTTGCATACAATCCAGTAAAATCGTACTGTGTTCAGCACAAACATCTGCATGTCGAAGAGTGCAACTATTGTAATGTAAAAATAGTAGTATCTATAGCGTGATCTGATTCAATTAGATATCTTGCAAATAAATTAAGAGGTTATTAACGTATCCCGATACACTGGACAATAATAAACCAAAACCCATATAATTTGCATTATGACCAAGTTGCTCATGCCAGCCCTTATCTTTTCAGATTGGTTAGGTGCCAGACCTGCAGAGTCGCTCACAGATAGATCCTATAGCAAACAAGATAGATCACTCGCCGAAAAAGACAAGGCGTAAGACGTCTCCGCACCAAAGATCCCATAGGATACTAGTGCCGAGACGGAAGCCGGTTACGGAAACATCCTCGTAAAAATAAAAGTTATTTGGGAAAAATCTTCTCCTCATTTTCAGAATTATAATTTATTAACACAAACTGTTCCCCCGCAACGCTGATTACACTGCGAGTCGAGTCGGGTCGGGTTACTGAAATAGATGAAAAAAAGGCCCACGTTCCGCTCCGTTGCATACTACACATCAGCCCATTGCATTTAGAAGGTGTGGTCTATCTTGCTTACCATAGGATCTTTCCTTCTATCAACCCACTCACCACACTGCTGGGAGCGAGGAGTCTCCAAGCTTTTCATTGCCGGGTGGTCTCTGCTCACAGTAATCCAGGCTCCACTGACATTATTTTGGAACATGCGGATCACTTGTGGGGCTTCTGGTTGAGCGAGGAAGGAATGAGATCGCTGGTTCAGTCTGGGATTCGATGGCATGCCTGGAAAGGGTGTGTTAATACTATGCTAGGGATCGTCACTGCACTACATAGCCCTGAAAGTGAGGTGAATCAGCTCAGTACAAAGACTCCACAAATGAAATCACCTCAAACTCCATCTCAGGAGTCAAAACTCATGATCTCCCCACCACCTCCCTTATGAAATACTGGCAGATGCGAGAGATATTGTTAATTCCTACTGTCCATTACTAATGAATGGAACAATCAGAAGTAAAACATGTTAAATTCAAAACACAGATGTCAGAACCACAGTGCAAATGAAGCCACTGAACATGAATTGACAATCTTTTCTTTAGCTTGCAAGTAGCACCATTCATTCCACTGATGCAAGGAGACAGAGCTTTGCAGAATTATGAAGAGTTCTAAACATATCCACAGGGCCCCGAGAACTGGAGGGCCTGAGTTAATAAGGCAGATGAGACTAGCTCAGCTGGGCAACTTGGTCGAGTTGGGCTGAAGGGCCTGTTTCCACACTTACCCTGTCAAAATTCAATGTAAATAAGGAAACAGAAGAATATCTGACTTTGGGTGGGGGGCATTGGGTGGGCATGGGGAGGGGGGGCTGTTTTAAGGCTGACATTCCCAATGAGATTGCCACAGATTCCACTCAGGGAGAGCATATTAACCTCTGTTAAAGGCTTGGTCGGGTCAACAAGCCTTTACCACGCAGCACACTGTGTTGCCGCTACCATCAGGTAAGATGCCAATGACGGACAAGCAGACCCATTGACAGTGATTGATGGACTGCCCTTTAATCACTGTTAATGTGTGCCCTGAGCTCAAAAGCAAACGAGCACATCAATCTTATAATGTTTGATGCATGTTAAGAAATACTTTTAAAAAAACATTTGAAAGTCACTTCTGACCGCAGATGATGAACTTTAACCCTCTGCTCGGATGCTCGAGGCAAAAGATAGTTACAAGGCAAGGCCCTCCTATCACATGGCCAATCTGTCTGTCACTGCCATTTCCTTTGACTGCAGCCAGTGCCAATTTGATTTATGTACTGGCTCGAGGTGAGGTTGACAGTGATAATTCACTCGACACGACCCAGAGAAAGAAGACTGCTCTCAAAATGGATCTAAGGAGAAGCAAAAACAAAAAAATCAAGTGGCTTGAAAGATGCAAGGAGTTGCTGACATTCAGCAGAACCGGAGATCAAACGTCCCATATCCTCAGCAGTTGTGGAGCACATTGTTGTAATTCCAGCAAGGAGATGACGATGTCCAGCGACCACAACTTAAAGTGATAGTCACAGTTCATACCGAGGCACCTCTTTACTTTCACAGGCATCCACTGCAAAACATTATAATTTACTGAAAACCTCTCTCCAGCACTTCACCATATTAAAGCTAGCCTTGGTCTAAAAGGCTCTAGTATGAAGATGTAACCCCCTTCCCTTTGATGAAAGTTAAGGCATATCGGTGTTGTGTTCAAAATGATTAAAACAGTGATTAACTCGCTATTAATTGTACAATTATTCACATTTAACGTTACTTTAAAATCGCTTGATAGACCGACACTGTAGCCTTCGCTCAAACACACACAACGAGAGATGATTTCAAGAGGTAAGATGATGTCTTTAACATCACGGCAGCATTCAGAGTGTAGTATCAGGAGGTTATGGCTCAAAATGAAGTCAGTGGGAATTGAGGCAAGTTCTTCACTGTACAAAGGAAAATGGTTGTGGTCGTTCAAGGTTGATTATTTCAGTCCCAGGGCATTGCCAGTTCCTGACAGGAGGCCCTGGCCCAACCTTTTTCAGATGTTATTAATGACTGCAAGTCTTTGATAAGTTCAGAAGTAGGGATGATGACGGATGACTGCACAATGCTCAAATCCTTTCATAGTTCCTCAGAAAATGAAGCAGTCCATGCCTGCAGGGCCCAGTCAACTTTGAGGCATGGTTTAGTTAAGAGGCAAGTAATTGTTGTGCCATATAATTCCTAAAGACCCTCTCAGCAAGAATGCCTCCAATATTCAATGGCACAACTATTGCTCAGTCACCTATCATCAATATTGTGGGGTTTACCGTTGACCCGAAACGCGATCAATCACAAAGGCTTCAAGATCAAGATGACATTCACCTCATGATCCCCAAATGTTTTTTCCACCATCTATAACACACAAGTTAGGAACATGAAGGAATACTTTCCTTTTGCTGATAAACAAGCATGATACCATCCAAGACAAAGTAACCCAGGGACACCTTGATAAATATTCACTCCTTCCAACATTGGCTCATCATGGTTGTAGCATGTACTATTACAACGTACACTGCAGCATCTTACCAAGACTTTTGCAACAGTACTTATCAAACCCACAACCTCAGCCACCTGCAAATGCAAGGACAGCACAGAAATAGGTTTAACACTACCTTCAAGCCTCCCTCAAGTCACTCTATCTTTTCCTAAAGGCATTGGTACACCACATGTCAACTACCTTTTGATCCCCATGTCCACTCTTCTCATGAGTTTGGCTAGTGTCAGCAAATAATTGACATGCACGCCGCACAACTTATTTCAGAATCAGATCTCAGTTTAACTGACATCAATTTCATTTTGCAATGGAGATCGCAGCAACAGCATTTAATCATGATATCCAGGGCAACAACTCTATTGGCTAGAAAAAAGCAGTTTCACTGGCATCACACATCAATGACTAGCTTTCCAACACAGTGGAAGTATTCCAGCAGATCAAATAGCAATTACTCCTGCTGTAAATCCAGTGTACAAACAAATCAAGTTGCATATTACAAGACTACAGCAAGTATTGTAAATTACCTTTTGACAATGCATTAATATTGGAGACTACACCCATATTAAGGTTCAAGTTATATTTCTATATGTCATTTCACTTCAAAAGCAAGACGACTCCGAACACTCACCTCACTTCTTTTTTGTGTTTACTACTTTCTTTTACATTTTACATTTTAATAATACTTTATTTGCAGGACAGCATCATGTAACAAATTCTATTCTGATTTTGTGGACGAAACACACACATACTGAAGGTGTAAATCAAATGACAAATCGTTTCCCTTGGATTAGTGTTCCAAAGACATCCCCATCCTAAAGTCCGGCTGAGGGCTGATGAAACCTGTCTGACGTTAGGCACATCAGTTCAAGAGTCTGCCACCACCTACTCATGTTGTAAGGTTTGTACCTTAACCTCTACACCACCGGCGCCTTTGCAATGATAACACCAATTTTACTGCATGTGGTTGACAGGTCCATCAATATCTTTTTAACAGACAACAGCAGAGTCTGTCTGAACTCATTCAAAATCTGATCCAGTTTCCATTTTAAATTTGCCACAATCATTAACTCTGAACCAATTTCATATGATGCACAAACACATGCAGTATAAACAATTGTACTATTTGCATCTATATACACTTTTAAAGTATATAGGTGTACGGCGTTTTGCATTTGATTCGTTACTCCGTGCAAACCACACGTAAAAACGCCAAAATTTTTACCATTTCGCTAGCGATTTTACTTTTACATTCACACATCCACTCCTTGGTCAATTATTTCCCCAGATTTTGAGTAAAATTAATCACAAAACTCCAACATAACTCAATTTTTAAGATCTAAACGGCTCTTACCAGCTGCTGACATCACAATGCCAACATGCCAACCAATCCAGGCCCACCTACCTCCAGTATGCCTCCAAGTACGCTCGCACCACGCCTCCCGCTGCTGGACTCCAGCCCGCCCGCCTGCCCGCTCACTCCAACCACTACCCACCCCCCACTTCACCCCTCTCCTCCATCCTCTCCTTTCTCTCCCCCTCCTCTCCCCCCCACCTTACCCCCACTCGCCCTCTCCCCCCAGACAGAGCAGAATGCTGGCTGTTGCCAGAACCGCTGTCCTCGCTGGCGGCCCGCAGGCTCACTCGGCATCATGGCCAACCGCCCACTCCCCCCCACCCCCCCTCCCTGTACTCGGGGTCTGAAGCGCCGAGGATGCGAGGCCTCACAGTCTGTGATGGGGTCGCTTTCACAGACTAAACCCGTGAGCGGACCACGCGTTTAACCAGGGCTCTGGGAACTCGGCATCTGATGCGGACAAGGAGGCTTCCAGAGGGAAGGCCGGGACAACTTATAATCCAGCAGCAGAGTGGCTCCGTTAATGGATTCATTCCACAGTGAGTTCAGTTCGGTAACAACCCCCCCTCTCCTCCCTTCACCCTTTTGCTCCTCCCATCCATACCCCCCCTCTCACCTCCCCTCCCTTCCCCCACCTCTCCCCCTCCCTTCCCCTCCACCTCTCCCCCTCCTTCCCCCACCTCTCCCCCCTCCCTTCCCACCCTCCTCTCCTCCCCTCCACAACCTTCCCCTGTCTCTTTGCCCCTCTCTTCTCTGTTTCTGCCCCTTCTCTTTCTGCTCTCACTCTCTACCACCCCCCCCCTCCTCCCTCTCAAGACGTGCTGCTATTTGGGGGCTATGCGTCAGTAGATAGGGACGCTATTGGGGAAAAGGAGCAAATTAATAACATTAATATAATATCAAGGGGGCAGCTAGCGTGTGTGCGGGGGGGGGGGGGGGGTAGTTAGTGTGTTTGACGCCGCATGCTGCCACCCCCCTCCCCACAACCACACGTTGGGGAACAGGACCCAATGGTTCTGCAACTTGGTCTAGCCCCTCTTTTTAAAAATGAAATGTGGTTGGGGGGGGGGGGGGGGGGGGGGGGGGGGAGAGGAAGAATAATGTGATTATTGAGGCGATCCAAAAACAAACCTTTAGCAGGTTTGCAAGGAAGCATATTCATTTTCAACCTAGGTTCTATCAGCAAATCCTTGGCTGAAAACTGCCTGCAATACAGTGCAATTTACAAAGAGATCTGAAACTTCTTCCAGGACGTCCTGATGTAGGAAAACAACATTCGTACTGTAATTGAGGCAGTTCCTAATGAAGTTGAGTTAAAGAACATTATGGGAGAACAATGCAGTAAATTTTAGTCTTATTGTTTCATTCTGCAGGGTCCCTAACCAGACTCATTTCATGTTAATGTCAGTTTGCTAAAGGTGGCAAACCATTCTGTTTCCCTCGTCTGGCTTTATAAACACAAATAGACCAAGATCAATAAATACAAAGCTTTAGTGGAGTTTCCAACCAGTCTAAACAGTGGGCCTCCATTACATATCCTTGAACATAATTGTCCACGGTGTCTAACTGACGAGAAAGGCTATAGTCTAAACAAAACATATAAATAACTTGATCTATAAGAAGCACAATATACAGCATTTATCTTTCAGCATCAGGCCATTGCAATAGACAAATTACTTTCACAATTCAGATTTTAATTACATTATTAAAGCTGCAAACTCTTTTTTAAGTGCAAATTTTAGGGGCATGGAAATGACTTGCTATAGGAGGTTGACGCAGTCTGGTCAATATCTTCAAGGAAAAATAATAGAGATTTGTAACAGGGGATAGGTCATAGCTCTGAAGAAAGAGCTGAGCAATGGGATTAGTCTTGGATTGCACCAGCAAGATTCCACACAATGGCATCTTACTGCATTGCAAACGTCAATGATTCAATGGAGGGAGGTGAAAAATAAATAGCAACCAGCACACTTGGCTTACAAACCCTATGTTTAAACATAGTAAAATAACTTGCAAATAGTAATCCAAGTCTCCTGGATGAAGGCATCATAAAGAAACTAGTAGAAAGCTGAGAATCACTGGCCCAGATGTTGTAGTGAATGGAGAAGGTAGAATCTAAGATGGCAGGCAGCATGCCTTAACATCAGCAAAGATCCAGCAATCCCAGTGACACCAAGCTCCCATTTCCAACATTGCTTTCTGTCAGGTTTCACTAAAAGTCAGTTCCGCACTGTCATGTTCACAAACTCAGCAAGCAGCCAAATATATTGAAGCATTGTAACAGACAACACAGCAGGTAGAAAGAGTATAATTTCTAACACAATGTTTAAGTATTTAAGTTTACTTTAGTTTAAAGATTGAGCATGGAAACGAGTCTTTTAGCTCACTGAGTCCACACTGACCATTGATCACCCGCTCACTGTAGGTCTACGTTATCCCACTCGCATCTATTCCCTACACACTAGGGGCAATTTAGAGAGGCAGAGGCCAATTAACCTCCAAACCTGTGCATCTTTGGGATGTGGGAGGGAACCGAGGCACCTGGAGGAGACCCACGCCGTCACAGGGAGAATGCAGACTCCAACGATTCAATTATGCTTTATTGTCTCATCTACCTAGGTACAGTGAAATTCTTTGCTTTTGTAGAAAATCAGACAGCAAAGACCATCCCCCAAAACACTTTCCTTCCCACACAACCTACCCCTCCCTGCCCAAGTTCTTTCACCTACGGCCACAGTAGATGCAATACCTTGCTTAAAAACCGCTTCTCTCACTTCCATCCACGAACCCCAGCAGCCCTTCCAGATGAGACAGAGGTTTATGCACACCTCTTCCAACCTCGTCTATTACATTGGGTGCTCAAAATGTGGCCTCCTTTACTTTCATGAAACTAAGCATAGACTAGACTACCATTTTGTCAAACATTTTCATTCTGTCGGCTAAGGCATGCTGTTGCTCCTGGTTGCTATCCATCTTAACTCAGATGTTTGTATCCAACATTGTGGTGCATTTCTTGTTTTTTTTAATACATTAATAACACTCAAATAAATGAATTTTAACCTTGTATATGTTTACCCTGGTGTTTCGGGCTCTAACGCCCGAGTTTAAACTGAAAATAATAGAAACAAAAATAATAAATCACGAATAAAATCAAATTCCAATGTCCTTATAATAGTGAAAAAGGATAACTCTACAATGTTCTGGTCCACATTTTTTCTCAATTTTTAAAAAAAAGTGTAACTTCTTAACCTTAGCATTGTATCCAATTAGAGTCAGAGTATAGAAGTAAGATCGACCGATTGACCAAATGGTGCCAGCACAACAACCTGGCTCTCAATATCAGTAAAACCAATGAACTGATTGTGGACTTTGGAGGAGGAAAGATGAGGACCCACAATCCTGTTTATATCAACCAGGATTTTATATATGGTGGAGAGAGTCAAAAACTTCAAATTCCTGGGCGTGCATATTTCCGAAGATCTTTCCTGGACCCAGCACACTGATGCAATTATAAATAAAGCACATCAAAGTCTCTACTTCCTGAGAAGATTATGGAGATTCATTATGTCAGAGAGGATTCTCTTGACTTCTACAGGTGTACAGTAGAGAGCATATTAACTGGTTTCAACATGGCCTGGTTCAGCAACTTGAACGCCCAGGAGCGGGAAAGACTGCAAAAAGTTGCAAACACATGACCAGACCATCATCGACCTCCCCACCATGAAAGGGATTTATCGGAGTCTCTGCCTCAAGAAGGCAGTCAGCATCATCAGAGACCCACACCATCCTGGCCACACACTCATTTCACCCCTGCCATCGGGAGAAAGGTGGAGGAAGAACAGGAGTCTGAGAACTGTAACGTCCAGATTCAGGAACAGCTTCTTCCCTACAGCCATCAGGCTATTAAACTCTACAACCTCAAATACACTCTGAACTTCAATAGACTATTATTATTATTATTATTGCACTACTGTTTTCTTTTGTGTGTGTATGTACATACATTGTGTGTGTGTGTGTGTATATACAGTGTGTGTGTGTGTGTGTGTGTGTGTGTGTGTGTGTGTGTATGTATATACATTGTGTGTGTGCGTATGTGCGTGAGTGAGTGTGTACACTTGTGGGTATGTGTATATATTACACACTAAACTTTTTTTTCCACTAGTTTATCATATTATTTACAGTGTACTATGTTTACATATTCTGTTGTGCTGCAGCAAGTAAGAATTTCATTGGTCTATCTGGGACATATGACAAAAAAACACTCTTAACTCGCAATTATACCCATTCTGTTGTAAATTGGTATGTTGTTAGGTATCTTAACACTAGCTTCAACACAGTTAATGAAAGATTTTGAAAACCAAGATACCATCTGTACCGAGGTCGGGTGAAAAGCTTGGTTTTTCGAGGTAGGGTGAAAAGTACAATACGTAGAGCAAAGGGGAAGATATAGAGAGCAGAATATATTTGTCATATGGTCAATGTGCATGGGTCCTGCTCTAGGAGGAATCAGTTGACATGCAATTTATACTCCCGGGAGACCAGTTCCCCCAGAGAGTCAACATGCGTGGAACCCTTTCCCTCAGGAACAGCCAGTATGTGGGAGACCCATCTCTCATGGAGACCGAGTGTATGTAGGACCCATCCTCCACTGAGACTCGTGTGTATGAGACCTGTTGCTCAGGGAAAGCCAGTGTGCATGGAGCCTGTCCTCCAGGGAGACCCAGAGTGTGTTTCTACTTCAGCATCACAGAGATGTAGCAATATTCTGTGCAGAACATAACAGATCTTTACAAAAGTCCATCTGATAAGAGCAACACTGAAGAAGAAGCATTAAATTCTGGAAAAGGTTTGGGGATCGAGTGCTGGTGACATGTTCATCAAGTTGTATCAATGGGATGCAGCAATGGAAACTCAATGGGGAGAATGGGGATGGACGTGAGCAATTCTGTTCAAATTGTGTGCATATAATTGAAAGCGAACTTCCAAAATTAGGTAAATGTTAATTTCATTTATAACGTGGGTTGCTTATAACAGGGGTGTTAAAATTATCCCCCCCACACCCATATTTAACTGTGTTGCGTTGTATTCCCAATTTCACACATTCAGTGCTCACAGTGCGTCCTCCTCTATAGTGAAGAAAACAAACACAGATTGAATGAATGCACTGCAGAACATTTCCTTTCAGTCTACAGGGGTCATTACAGGTTACAATTATCTATAGCTTTAATGCTGCGTCCCACTATGATTTCTTTATCTTTGGCCTCTTGCACTGTTCCAAAGAAGACAAACAGAGAGTTCAGGAATGACAACAGACATTGACTCGGCACAACACAATTCCCAGGATTCAACAACAGATTATCAGCAAAGCTTTGAGGTAAGAGGGAGAAAGTTTAAAGGAAAGGCACTGAGCAAGTTTTATTTTTACATTGAGGGTGGTGAATGCTTGGAACCAACTGATGGGTGTGGTTGTTGAGGCAGATACGATAGTGGCATTTAAGGGACTTTAGGATATGCAGGAAATGGAGGGATATGGGTTACATGCAAGCAGATAAGTCTTCGCATCAGGTTCGTCACAGACATTGTGCGCTGAAGGACGTGTCCTTGTGCAGTACCGCTCTATGTAAGCAGAATAATCAAATACCTTTGAGTGTAGGAAATAACTGCAGATGCTGGCTTAAATTGAAGGTAGACACAAAATGCTGGAGTAACAGCGGGACAGGCAGCATCTCTGGGGAGAAGGAACGGGTGGCGTTTTGGGTCGAGCCCCTTCTTTAGACTGAATTCAGTATTCTTCAAATACCTTTTTTCAGCTCAGTCATTCTTTTTAGTCCCCTCCCCCATTGGCAGAAGAAACAATAGCTCCAAAACATGTACCACTGGTCTCGGGAACTGCTTCTTCCCCTCTGCTACTAGGCTACTGAATGGTCCTCCCACAAGTTAGGAAGTAATCCGAATCTTACAACCTACTTTCATTGCATACACTGGAATTTGTCTCTATAACCACGACCTATAATGCTGTAAAACTATATTCTATACTCTGGTATTTTTCTCATTGCATTACCTGTCGTACTTGTGTATGGCTTAACTGTACTCATTTATAGCATGATTTGATAAATTTGGATAGCATGTAAACAAAAGCTTTTTGTTGTATTTCGACGTAACAATAATAAACCAATACCAATCCTACCCGCTGGTGTCACTGTTTTCAGACTCTCTTGGTCATCAGCCAAGCAAACATTCTCCCTGCATCTCCACCCCTTTCCTTCTCTGCAGTCTAAAAGGTGCCGCCTTTGTAACTTTGCCGAGTTCTGATGAAAGGTCATTGACCCAAAACATTAGCTGTCTCCCTCTGCACAGATGCTGCCTGATCTGCTAAGTATTTCTAGGATTATCAGGTTTTATAACAAAAGATTTACTGTTTTTCAAGCAAGACCATTACAAGTATCTAATTTATACTCCCCAGCTTACTTTCACTGTTCCAATTGGATGTGGCTAAGTTTCCCTCTAATTTTCCATCTGGTAAAGGATCCAGACTTCCGAATGTAGTACCCCATAGTAAGCCGACTCGATTATAGAAGTGTAAAGCTCGCCATTTAGTGGGCCAGTAAACTCCCATTTCAAAAGACTTTTATTTTCACAAAGAAAATATAAATACTTTAAAAAAACTGCATTGTTAGTTATGAACCATTGCAAATAACAGTGTAAATACAAAATACTTTCAAAGCCAGACTCAGTCAATATACAAAGTGTTCTCTGACCATCTGCACAGCTGCCAGTATGAGAGCAGCAGTTTGACAGTGTTTCTAACCAGTTACAAGCCTGAGAATTTGTCAGGAAGGTGCTGTCACAGCAGATGACACCATGTTTCAGCTGTTGACACCCAGCAGGCTGCTGCTGTTTTCACCAGCATCCAACAGCTCATCAGGCCCTCGCAACGTGACAGTTCACCAATTGCCAGTAATACTGTACATCTGCTAATGAGCTGTGTGCAGTTGGAATACATTGAGCCACACCAGGAGCCATTTAAGGTAAATAATTTGCTGTCCTTTCAAATTAACAAAAATACAGTATACAGCCATGTAGGCAATTGGATGGCTTTGTGATTTTGGCATTTTACAACTTTCCAGAATGTTTTTTTTTACAATAAATTTCAGAGATATTTAATGCTTTCAGTAATTATTAATCATGAAGAGTGTTTTAAATGTCTGTGATTGTTGCAATCAGGAATGTTGTACCAAAAGAACCACCAACATAAATAAATAAGCTTATCACCTTCCATGAACTGAACAGTTTAATAGGAGTGTTTTGTTTTCTGCAGTGATTAAAAAAAACATTTTGTGATGCATTTAAGGAGCTGTAATTTGCAGTAGTTTCATTAATACAGCAAAAATAAGCTCAGTGCCAAAAGCAATCATATTCATTAAGGGTGTGCAATGTTTTGCCTGCGAACATTTAGTTTCAAAATCGATGAAAATGACAAAAGAAAACACACTGAACCATTTTAATGAAGCACATTGGTCATTTTCTAAATAAATACTTTTTATTTAAGGAAAAGATTTAAAGCACTCCTTCAATACCAAAGAAAATAAGCTGAAAATATCAAATAAAGCTGAGCATTTTAATTACTTTTGAAAATTCCTCCCAATTTCAAAGTAATTAGCAAAATTGGACATTTTCAATGTGTGGCTATGGGAAAATTTCATTGAAGGAAATTAAAATTTTGAAGCAATGGAAAAGCTAATGAAAAACCCCAGGCAAGTATCTTGTGTGCATCTTACATTCCCCAAGCTTTTGTGCTGAAATTCCGATGCAAAGCCAGTGGAGACATCTATTTTTGTTCGCTTGATGAGGATTAGCGTGAACAACATTCATTTTTCCACTTACATCTGTATATTCTCCACTTTATTTGTCAAAGTAACAAATACAAAAGGAAGTCCATGATTTGCACCCACCTCCCATTCTGGCACTGCATTTTAAACAGTGTGCGCCATCTGGTGTTCAAAATCAATTTAAGAGCTCAGTTCCAAGACTTGCATTTATAACCAAGAAATGAAATCAGGTTCCTAACCTAAAACTGTAGGCCTTAATGGCAATTTTTAAATGGGGAAAAAAGACAATTCCGATTTACGCAACTGCTTCACAGAACTTTACCAGTTCAAAAGGTGAAGGGGAAAAGAATTTAAGGTGAAGGGGAAAAGATTTAACAGGATTCCGAGGGGTAACCTTTTCACACAAAGGGTGGTGGGTGTATGGGACAAGCTGCCTGAGGAGGTAGTTGAGGCAGGGACTATCCCAACATTTAATAAACAGTAAGACAGGTACATGGATAAGACAGGTTTGGAGGGACATGGACCAAATGCTGACAGGTGGGACACGTGTAGCTGGCACACGTTGGCCGGTGTGGGCAAGTTGGGCCGAAGGGCTTGTCACCACACTATCACGCTAAAACAAGGCTCACCACCATCTACCCCCTTGCAATTAAGAATGCAAAATAATTGTAGGCCTCATCAGCAACATCCATGTCACATTCATAAACATTCGTCTTGATGGAAGTAACAAAGGGCTTTTCCAAACAAGTGATGAACTAACGTAACTGCTGTCCATCTAGATATTTTTGCCTTAAAATAGGCTTGCTTTTTTTCCCCTTAGTGAGGGCTGAATGGCATCCGAAGAGAAACATGATTAGCATAACTTTTTTAAATAGTGTCATTCTGCTGTATAGAGATATAAAATACCACCCAGCATTCTGAATTTTCTCCATCTGCTCCCATGAAGAACAAGCTCTCCGTGGACTTGGATTCAAAATTCAATAATGAACTTTGTTATTGTAATTAATCTGTACGTTTAAATATAAATTACCTTAATAACTTCAGTTTCAAAAACACACTATTCACGTTGTAGATTAGGTGGTGTTCAATATTTATTAGTTTTTACAAATCTATTTAAGATAATGATAATAAAAGATTTTCTGAGATGAAAATCAGACCAAAACCTGCATTAATAAATGGGGTGGGTTGGGCACCTGAACAATGGTTCAATGGTCCTTTATTGTCATGTGTACCTTGAGGTACAGTGAAATTTGATTTACCATGCAGTCATACCAAAAACAGCAACAAGATACAAAACTACATAAAGATTACACATAAACAGCCACCACAGCAGCGTGTGAGAATCCCCAGGGCACAAAGCATAAGCAGAGACCCACAGCCATCAGTTCAATGTCCGGGCCACACACACGCTCCTTCAACGTGATGTGACCAGAGTTGTACCGACCGCTGTCACTCTCTCTGCAGTCCCTGTCCACCCGGGCAGTCAGAAAGCCGTCCTCACTCGCACCAGACTCCGGGACGTCCTCATGGCCCGATGTCCCCACAAACACCGAGGTCACTGCACTCATAGCAATCCCTCCGAGTCCTCACCAGCGCAGGCAGCTCGTCCATCTTGTTTTTTCGGTGAACTCACATTCCCCACTGTGATGGAAGGCAAATAAATGTTACCTTCTTTCCTCCATTTCTCCCGAGGTCGGGACGATCGAAACATCTGCAGTCGGCGATTGAAGCCCCCGCAACGGGGTGATCGAGGGTCCCGCGATCGGGGCGGCCGAAGCTCCTGCAGTAGGAGCTCCTGAAATCGGCCAGCTCCTCGACGTTAGGCTGCAGTGCGTACGGACATATGATATGGAAAAGGTTGCATTTCAGTTGAGGAAAGAGATTTTAAAAAAAGTTTTCTCCAACCCCCCTGCCTCATAATACAAAAACTAAAAGTACACTAAAACATACAAGTAAAAACAGACTAAAAAAAACAAAAGAAGAAAGGGACGAGACAAGCTGTTGGTGAGGTTGCCATGTATGACGCCAATAATACAAGGTAGTTTTTGAGCCCGGCAAGATGTGAAAGGGATGCAGAAGTTCTACCAGTGGTGAAAATGGCTGAAGACCGTGTGTGATTGAAGGTAACGATGAAGAGCTGACAGCAGAACGTACACAGGTTACGGAATGCTGCAAAGCTAAGAAATGGAGAAAATAATTTTGATTCAAACTATAAGGGATATAGAACTTGCAAAGATTAACAAAAAAAATGGTAGAGTTTCCGTGCTGTCTAAACTAAACTGAGGAGTAACTGGAGGATTAACATGGACAACAGTTTTGGACAAGTGCACATTTTTAAAAAAAGATGAGTCTACTAAAAAATCTGTGGCAGCAGCATTATATGTATTAATTAATTCTATTTGCGCATTATCTACCCTGGTCCTGTAAAAGCCCTTCTATTACCATGTCAGTGGTATTAGTTAATCTCTCATGAATTTGCCTCCCTTATTTAGATCAGCTGGAGTTAGCAGAAAAACAAGGAATTCCCATTCACCGCCTTTCATGACCTTAAATTGCAACATATCCGAAGGAAAGCAATAGAAATACATCGAAAGATGCAAAAATTATGCCCTCTCCTATAAAAAACTAATATGTTGAAAGGAATATACTTAGATAACAGAAAATAATATTTAACCGAGGAACAGCATTGGAAATAACATATCTCAAACAGCCAGACTAGTGCACCTGCTTTAAAATGGCAGGATTAGCATCAACTGCCTGCTCAGTTAAATAATTATTTTATGAATTGTAAGCATGGTTCTTGCAAGTTGCACATGGAACATGCAACCCATAGAGAATTTATTTTATTTTTGAAAAAAACATTTTTTCCTGATGTGCACGTATCCAGTCCCAATTTGTACAGCCCTAAAGTGAATTATTACTCTTGATATGTAGTAAACATTTTTAAACATACCTTTGTAGGCTATGAATAAATCCAAAAAACATGCAAAATGCAGCCTACAAATCCCACTGATCCATTAAATAAGGGAAAATTATTAACATTTTGCTTATATGCCGGCTTTGAAAGAAATCTCGGTCGCATGTTTTTGATTCTAACAAAATTGCTCCATGTTCATTGCGGCATTGGGCACGACGCCGGGTTTGGCAGTGACCACTGGCACTCGCAGTAGGGTGAACTCACGTGATATTTCTTATTTACAATGGTAAGAAAGTGTAGGACCGCGTAGGGGCATTGACCAGCACCGTCGGAGCGCATGTGCGATGACACTGGCCATCCCAGGATTGTCCCAGCAGCTTAGTCCTGGTCTTTTCGAAGGAGGAAACATGGCAATCTCATGCTTCTTCCTGAAGTTCACCCTTGCCTCAAGAGGGGAGCTGGCAGTCTCAAATCTCTTCCTGGCGGCTCAGCTTTAAGCTTGAAGAGGCAACGCTGGTAGTCTCTGGATTATCCTGGTGGCACAGTCCCTCATTGTCTGTGGCAGGAAGAGGTTCTGATGCCTCAGGCTACCCCCGGCCATGTAGTCTCAGCCTCAGTAGAGGTGCTGGTTGACTAGGGTTTCTTTCTGTCAACCCAGTCTTGACCATCTGGTGGTCTCAGGTTTGTCCCAGTGGCTCAGTCTTCATTGAGCCCGCAACAGGGGAACACAGCAGCAGGAAGCCGTCCCACTTTGTCTCCCTTTCTATTCTTTCTTCCTCTTTCTCTCCTTCTTCTCTCATCCTCTCCCTTCTCTCCTTTTGCTAGAATGTCTGGGTTTTAGAGGGAGCAGGCTGACAATATTCAAGTGGGCAACCAATATCAGCTAATTGGATCCAGCTGTTACCAATGATGACCTCCCCTGGCCAGTCAACCAGTGATTGGGATGAGAGCGACAATCAAAGGCGAGGGCCCCGTCACAAATCTTACAGTAACTGCTAATTGATTGTATATTTATCATACATTAACCACCTGACATATGATGCCATATCTTCTCAGCATTCGGTATTCACCTATATTTGCATCTAAGCTAATTGATTTGTATGTCAATCTCAAATAGGTGTTTAGATTACATAAAACAATTTGACATCATGTTAATGACGAAAGGGATAAAAGTACAAAGAATTACAGAGAAAATTGCACACAAACTACTTGGCCCATTGTGTCCATTTGAGCCAAAAATGGCTTTAATCCTATTTCTCGGCTTTTGATCAATGGTCCTGCCAATTATGGCTCATCAAGGGCTCAACCAGCTACTTTGTAGTTGTGATCAGGTGCAGGCAATGTGTTTTCTCAGCTCTGGTTGAGAGAAATAATATTTTCAACATCCCCTCCATAGATTCTACAAATTAAACCTACGTTTCCTAGTGACATCTAACTTTATCTAGACATCTCAGAATTGTATACACCAACGGTCTCCTAGGTTTCAAAGAAAACAACGCCAGCCCAGATGTTTTCTCCTCAAGTTATATTACTCCAGAAAAAAAAGTCACAACGTCTGGTGTAACTCATTGGGTCAGGCAGCATCCCTGAAGAACATGTAGAGGTGACTTTTCAAGTCAGAACCTTTCTTCATCAGTCTGAAGGAGGATCCTGACCCAGAACATCACCTATCCATGTTCTCAAAGGATGCTGCCCGACTGGCTGAGTTACTCCAGCACTTTGTGCATTTTTAAAAAATACTGTAAACCAGCAACTGCAGTTCCTTGTTTCTACATTCTTATATTCCTCCGGCTTTGGTAACTTTCTTGTAAATCTCTGCGGCAACCTTTCGAGTTCTTTCACATGCTGCCACAGAATAGAACTGTACACAGCACCCAACACTGGAGGATAGCCAACAATATGGATTGATTTTTTCCACGTCCCATTTCTTTGCCCAGTTCCCCAAAATTCATGGTATTTCTACCGCCAAAATTGAAAGGCACCACAATAGCGTGCTATAACATTTCTCCAGTGAACATTTTAACATGACTAGAATTAACTGCTTCTAACTTAAATACTGAAAGAAATAAGCTGCTGAGAAAAAACAAATTATAAATTATTTTAAAGTTGCGTCTGGTATGGATTTTATAAACTTTTGGTCTCTCTTTACTTCAATAAAGCAATGCAAGCCTATGCAATAAATTGCCCGAGCATCTTGTGCTCAAAGAGCATGTTAAGAACACATCCAAAAATGAATATGAAGCTAATAGACCAACATAATTGAAATAAACTGGACTCTAACACTTCACAAACTGGATCATCTGATTTTAATAGTGGCCAAAAAAGATCACTTTTTTTCCTTTAAAAAAACTCTGTTATGTAAACAATGCACAATCTGTAAAATCTTGTTGTGAAGAAAAATTCACAAAAATCCCAAAATATGATGGTAGGCAAGGTCAATTTTAGAGCAAGGACTATGCGTAATGTTATGCATCTTATTTGGATCAGGCAATGTACAAGCTGAGGTCTTGCCCACATTCACACCCCTCCCATCCTCTGCCCCCCCCCCCTCTTGCCCCTGGAACATCCTGATAATCTTTGACATGTTAGATAGCAAGGAAGAACTTAGCCTCGTCAAATTCTGGAGGCTTTTCATAAAAGCAAGGAAGAACTTAGCCTCGCCAAATTCTGGAGGCTTTTCATAAAAGAAACAGGCTTTAAACAGGATGTTCATTTTAAAAAATGCTGTTAAGAATTATAAAAAGTTAAGCAGTTTTATAAAAATTTGGTTAGGCTGCATTTGGAATATTGTGTGCAGTTCTGGCTGCCCAATTGCAAGAAGGATGTAGAGGCATTGAGAAGGTGCAAAAACGAGTTTACTAGAGTTTTGCCTGGATTAGAGGGTAGTAGCTGTAAGGACTGGTTGCACAACTTGAATTGTTTTCTCAAGAATGTCAAAGTTAAAGGAAGACCTAAACGGAAGTTTATAAAATTACGAGAGGGTAGGCAGAAATAAACTATTTGAAAGGGGGAATATGTCAAATACTAGAGGTATGCGGTCAGAGGGGGAAAGTTTAAAGGAGATGTATGGAGCACGTTTTTTTCAAACAGTGTGATAGATGCCTGGAGTGCACTGCCAAAGATGGTGCCAGAACAGATATGAGAGTGTCATTTAAGAGGCTTATAGATAGGCACATGGATATGCAGGAATGGAGGGTTATACAGCATTTGCATGGACAGGTATTGATTTAATTTCAGATTTTCCTTGACATATAATATCCAAGGTATATTATTATTCCCAACAAGTGCATTTCAATTTTTCAAAAGGCTGCTGTATTGAAACAGTCCTTAATCAATATTTCTATTAACTGCCTCTTTGCCAATCATTTGGATGTCCATTCAACAACGATCATAAAGATAAAAATAAATGGCTTTGTTGCATATTTATTTCAAAGAAGCAGTGCATCTGTGCAAGGGTGCACCACATGAAACATACAAGACACAAAAAGCTGGAGTAACTCAGCAGGACAGGGAGCATCTCTGCCTGATGGAATGGGTGACATTTTTAGTTGAGACTCTTCTTCAGAAACGTCACCCATTCCTTCTCTCCAGAAATGCTGCCTGTCTCGCTGAGTTACTCTAGCTTTTTGTGTCTATCTTCGGTATCTTTTGAGTTCACCACTGTTGGATGCAGGGTTTTGTGACAATCTTTAAAAAAAAATGCTGTCACCTGTTGTGCAACTATTTGTGGCTTAATATTTCTCCTCAGACCTGAAATACAAAAATGAGTATGCTTTATACTCATAATGAGTCTCTGTTCCAACACTTTACTCTTGACACCAGTTGCACCCACATTCCAGCCAGCTGACGTTGAAGCCCACAGGATCCCACATCATCTTCATCACAAAGGAGGTTTCTTTCACAGTGCTGCTGAAATAGTCCTTTTGATTTAGTTTTAATTTAGAGATACATCATGGAAATAGGCCCTTCAACCTACCGAGTCCAAGGCGACCAGCGATCACCTATACGCTAGTTCTCTCCTACTAAATAGGGACAATTTACAGAAGCCAATTAACCTACAAACCTGCACATGTTTGGAATATGGGAGGATACCGGAGCATCCAGAGAAAACCCACGCGATCACAGGGAGAACGTACAAACTCCGTTTAGAGAGCACCTGCAGTCAGGACCAAACCAGGGTCTCTGTTGCTGTAAGGCAGCAACTCTACCACTGTGCCCCTAATTCATCTATATCCTTCACCTCCAGATTCAATTATTCCTATGCTGACTTGGCCCAATTCTTGACCAAGCAGCACTGGCTTCAAAGTTAATGTCCTCGTTCTTATGTTCAAACAAATTTTGTAGCCCCACTTGTCGTTTGTTATTTAACTTACTCCTATTTGAAAGCCCTTTGAGAACTGAAATGCCATAACTGTTTTCCATTAACTATGGTATGAATCAATACTTCACATCTGCAACAGGAAAAGAATTGGTGATTTAATTTCCTCTTCACTAACTTTAAAGTTTGCCTCAACTGTAGAATCCCATCAGTGGCTTTGGATGTTAAGCTCATTGCCTCGTTATTATAAAAATATTAAAAACAGGTTAAACCTCAACAAAAACGCCAAGAAAACTAGTCATCTTTAATTATTTTGTTACTATTCTAAGTGAAAGCCACAAAAAAGCAGCTGATTTAAAAATAGCAAAATTAATTACTTAAGTTTAGAACAAGAAGCTAAAGTGACAACCCGGCACACATGGAGCACAGCTCATGTTAATTCCATCACAGAGACTGACTGCCTCCACAGTCTTGAGGTTATTGGTACTAAACAAGACATCATTTCATTTTTTGTGATCTTCCTGTTAGCCTCAACATTCTTTCCCAGGCACGAACAAAGCAGCCTGGTGCACTGAGTACCATACACCCTCAGTTTCACATTTCGTTCAAACCCTGAACCTGTTTCTTCTTTTCCTTTCACTTAGCTGAATTTTAGCCTGAATCAGTCAGCCACCGCCATCTGGCAATTTTATTTTACCCTCTTAGCAGCTGATTAGCACCAAGCGACCAGTGCAACGTTCTCACAAGAAAGATTTATGCACAAACCATACGCAATAATTGACACCACCAAATTGTGGCAACGAAAGCTAAATTCCTACGACAGGAATGGACGCCCTGTCACATAAATCCAGCTTATCCTTTATTTTGAATTGCTGGAAACCACTGTAAAAATAGAATGATGTGTATGGAGGCAAGCTAGCGCATTACTCTTCGGCCAACTGTCGGCTAATCCCACCCCTGACGCTTTTCCATGTCTCCCTGCAAAGATTTTCCCACATTCCAATTAGGGAAAATGATCGGGGACAGGATAGAAAATAGATGTCTGTGAAAGAAATATGTAAAAATACTACGCATGGATTCCATTAAAAAGCTATTCAAATAATTCTGTTTTTAGTTTTAATTGTTCTATTTCTTTCAAAGGTAAAGTTATTCAAGGTAGCAGGGGAGGCAGCATCTATGGAGCGAATGAAAAAGGCAACGTTTCGGGTCGAAATCCTTCTTCAATTTTCCAGCATCTGCAGTTCCTTCTTAAACAAAGTTATTCAAGGTTTGCTCACATTTGAAGATTTCACCCCAAATTCATGTTATGACAGAGGGGTATCACAAATAAGCAATATTCTGTTACTGTCTAATATCTGGATATGTAGACTTTCAGCACGGATCTAAAAACAGTGACCACAAATGAAAGAACTTGGGAGCTTCAGTCACACCCTCCAACCCAATCTCTAAATTTGAGATGCAGAGACTAATTGTTGTTGTCTGAATGGTGGTGGCACTGATTCTACTGGGGCTAAATGACAGAGATTAAGAAAAACTGAAACACCACAAGCTTATATAATTGAGGATTGCTCAGTGATACAGCTGCTAGACCTGCTTCATAGCACCAGTAGCCTCGATTCAAATCTGAACCAGTACTGTCTATGTGAGGTTTGCAAGTTCTCCCTGTGATCCTGTGGGTTTACTCAGGGTCTCCCATATGCCAAAGATGTGTGGGTGGGTGGATTAATTGTCCTATGTAGGTAAATGGTGGAATGTAGGGGGAAGTGAGAGAAATGCAAGAATGGGTTAGAGGGAGAATTAATAATGGAATGGCATTGTTCTGGGAGTTGGCAAAGATGTGATGGTCCAAAATTACCTCTATGTTGTGAAGAAATATAATATAAAATACAAAAATTGAATGACTGAGCTGGTCCATTTTCATCTTATAGCCTCTATTCCTATCACCCATCTCAATGAAATCAAGCATTTTTTGCCTCCCTTGTGCTCTAAGTTAATGAATGGATTGAAAATAAGCGTTCCAGTCAAAATGTTCCCGTGGGGGCAATTGTGATTTAAATGCATGTCCCTCACTCAGGCTGTTTACAGTCTCAAAATACTTATCACCTCAAAGTCTACTCACTTTCACCACTGCAATATAGTTCACACCACATCCAGACCAATGATTCCACCACTTTTCATAATGACCTTATTTTACCCACTTCCACTAATTTTAACATGCAATATACTCCGGAGTCCATCCTGCTCAAGCAAAACTGTAATTATATGCACGGCAGTGGTCTCGTGAGTAATCCACCCAAAATAAAACAGGAAAAATCTTATTCGAAACATATAACACTGTAAAGGAGGTAATTACATGCCCGTTTCAATTTCCATTCTGAATCTACTCAACATACTTTCATTCACATTGAGGGAAAAAAATTCAATACAAAATCAGACTCAAACCCTGAGCACAAGAATGCAAAATGAAACGAGAGGGAGCAGGTCACTTGGCCCCTCAAGCCTGCCCCCATGATTGACCTCAACTCCTCTTCTTTGCCAGTTCCCGCTGGCGCTCGACTGATCAATCTTTGAAATGTTTGATAATCTCCAAGATTTCTAGCATCCAGATTCCAACACCCACAAGGGCAGAGAATTACAGAGATTCACTACCCTCAGAGAAGAAATGATTATGCACCCGTTTCAAATGGCCTGCCCCTATTCTGCAATTACATCCTTTGTTTGAAGTTGCCCGTCTCATGCCTACATGCCAACAATCACCCTGGCAAGCCCCCTCAGGATCTTATGTTTGAATAAGATCACTGCTCATTCTGCTAAACTCCAAGGAACACAGAATACAAACTGTCTAGCTTATTTTTATACCTCAACCCATTAATCCCAGGAATTAGCTTGCCGATTCTCCTTTGGACTGCCCCAATGCTATAATCCTTTTTAGGTAAGGGGGGGACGAAAGGTGACACAGTACTCCAGGTGTGGCCTCACTTAGACCCTATACTACTGTAACAAAGCCTCACTTTTTTAATACCAACTCCTTTGTAATAAAGGGAAAATACTATTTGCTTTCTTAACCACGCCGTTTATGTTTCAGTGATTCATGCACTGAAACCTAGAGCCCTCTATACTTCTCTCATTCGCAATACCTCTCCATTTAGACAATAATCCACTGTATTACCTCAAATTTCCCTACATGAATCTTCATTTGCCAAGTTTTCACCCAATCTTCCAATCTATCTATATCCTGAATCAACGTTCTCATCATAACGTATCCTTCCACCTGTTTGCATATCATTGACAAAGTTGGAAAATCTAAATTTCATTCCCTCCTCGATCAGTAATGTAAATAGTTAACAACTGAGTACATTGGAGTACTTCACTAGTTATATCTTTCTGGACTAAAAGGCTCAAAAGGAGAAAGCTTTAAGATAGTTGCAGCTATAATGACCAATAAAATCCAATTAAAAAAAAAAAACAATTATCCATTTTAGGTGATTTTCTATTCTTCACAATTCATTTTTAATCTTGGAAAAAGCAGAAGTAAAATAACGCACAGATTGCCAACACATCAACCTGGCTTTCAATTCCAAGTTACCTCTGTGTTGTTATCCAGCATGTAATTTTCCCATTCACTGCTAAACATTGTCCAGTTCAGTAGAACAATGTAACCTCTTCATTTCCCCACTCTCTGATGAGGACAAAATCGTCTGGCAAGTATTTATCCTTCAAATAACATCATTAAAAAGAAATCTGGCCATTATCACAAATGCTAATTGCAGCAGCTTCGTGTATGCTCTGTGAATGTGTTGAGTGAAAAGCCACAAGTGTTCTAGGTTGTTAAAACCTTCAACCTCTGCATTTCATGCTGGCACGCTTCCTTGCCTCTTTACGCTTCAGTTCAACAGCCCACCCACAGCTTCTCCACTCTGTAACATTCGCCCACTTCCTACTATCATTTCACTCTGAATGCACACTCACATTTGTCTCATCCCCTCGATTCATGGCGGTGGTCATTTCCCATCCCTTATAGAAACATGTAAAAGTCTTAAAGGATTGGACAAGCTAGGGGTCCAGAACCAGGGGTCACGGTTTAAGAAGGGGTAGGCCATTTAGGACTGAGATGAGGAAAAAACTTTTTCACCCTGAAAGTTGTGAATCTGTGGAATTCTCTGCCACTGAAGGCAGTGGAGGCTAATTCACTGGATGTTTTTAAGAGAGAGTTGGATTTAGCTCTAATGTGCTAAAGGAATTAAGGGATATGGGGAAAAAGCAGGATCAGGGTACTGATTTTAGATGATCAGTTATGATCATATTGAATAGCGGTGCTGGTTTGAAGGGCCGAATGGCATACTCCTGCACCTATTTTTATATTTCTATTTTATATATAGCTTTCTATTTTAATTACTTACAAATTCATAAATACCAATTTCACCCAAAAAAATGTTGCAATTTTCTTATCTGAAATAATCATAATCTATATAAACATATCAAATAGGTTGCCATGATATATATATATTAAAATAAAGGCTCATGCATCAGATAACATTTCTAAAGACCTCACATATTTGCTTGATTTTAAAGCATACGCACTGAAAAAAAAATGACAACTAGACACTAGAGAGTAGTGCAAATTATTAGCAGCAAAAGGTAACACACGTGTTGGGTATTCAAAACATTGACCTTTCATATTGAGGTTGCTTTGACTACCTAATTCAGGGTTATTACTTAATGGACTCAGTCTCTCTCAAAAACCTGGTCACAAAATTAATCCTTTCACATAGTTACTTACCCCCCTATCAATACGGGTCTCGACCCGAACCGTCACCTATTCCATCGCTCCATAAATGCTGCCTGACCCGCTGAGTTTCTCCAGCACTTTTGTCTACCTTCCCTATCAATACTTATTCCTTTATTCTGTGGAACTATTCTGCATCACCACTGCTACAATTACTCACTAATTCTCAGTACCCCCTCGTCAATGACAGAAACGCAACACATTGACTTGCAATTTAAGACCAAAGCATCAAAAATATATAAGACTCAAAACTCTGGAATAGCTCAGAGGGCCAGACAGCATCGCTGAAGAACATGGATGGGTGATGTTTGGGGTTGGGAGACTTCTTCAGAAATATACCAAAGGTAGACAAAAATGCTGGAGAAACTCAGCGGGTGAGACAGCATCTATGGAGCGAAGGAAATAGGCAACGTTTCGGGTTGAAGAAGACCCTTCTTCAGACTGATGTGAGGGTGGGGTGGCGGGAAGAAGAAAAGGAAGAGGCGGAGACAGTGGGCTGAGGGAGAGCTGAGAAGGGGAGGAGAAAGCAGGGACTACCTGAAATTAGAGAAGTCAATGTTCAGACATCAGAAATATACCTATCTTTTTATCATGTTGAACTTTTTGTATACAATGTTAGGTTTTTCACCCTAACCGTTGTAAACTACCAGAACAAAGAAATTTGCGTGCAAGGCATTCACTTTATGTGCTATGCGATTAAATAATTGAGATGAAGTGTTTACACAAAAGCAGCCAAATACATTTCTTAAGTAATGTGAAACCTTTGCCAGCATTTATATGCTAATGCACAAGTACATGGAGGAAGTCCTTGCGCAAAGCTCATTTGCAACCATCCTACTAAAATTATTTCACATGTATCTAGGGTTCTATGTGGGGTGTTATTTCAATTGTATATTTGTGCCTGACAAAATTGGGTACTCTGAGCTATTAAAAGCAACTCACTCACGAGGAACCAAGTTTTTATCTTGATAATGTGCAACTAAATAATGAAAGATCTGAAATAGCTGCAATTACTACATCAAGCCTTCCATAAACTATTTCTTCAACCAAATATTAAGTTTCTCTTGAAAGCAGTAATATCATTTCCCCCACTCCATTTTATAGGAACACTACAGACCATCTCTTGCACTCTTGGACCCGTTTTTTAATTGTGTAGTGACGGACTAATTTTTTTTGTGGACCTTTTTTCTTTTCACTGTTTTGTAGAATTTGTGTAATTTATGTATACTTTATGTGTGTTGTCCGAGTCTATGTGCCAGTAATGTTGCTGGAAGCGAGATTGTCATTGTATCTGTACCTCGCTGCACTTGTGCATAGAAACCCGTCTACTGACCTTTATCAACATGCCACTGACTAGAGCACCCCACAATTGTACTAGTCAGGAACATTTGTGTTCACTTTGAAAGTCACTTGTGGCATTCTTAAAGTGAATAGAGTTACAGGCCTGTCCCACTTAGATGGCTTTTTAGGCAGCTACAGGAGACTATATGGTCGCCACACGGTCGCCATATGTTCGCGGGTGGATGCCGGGGAGTCTCCTTCATGGTTGTGAGGAGTTCCCGCATTCTCGGAACAGGTCGCGGCTTCATTCTGGTCACCGCCGACCAGAATTTTGACACCAAGGAGAGTAGCGAGAATTCTCGTGCCGTAGCTGCAGTGGTAGTGGGTCGCCAGGAGGTCGTAGGTTGTCGTAGATTGTCGCTGGTGCTGACTGCTGAATTTCATTGGCTCACTGGGGAAAAAAAACGTAAACAGTAGTTTTCAGAACCAAGGATAATGTTAATGTCCGCCGAGCTTCACAGCCGTGTATCTCTGGCTTCTTAAAGGTTCTCTCCACTCCTTCTCTCACCACCCCCTCTCCTCCCCTCTTTTAAAGGACTTAAGTGACCCTTCCCGTACACTGTGCTTTCACCATCTTAATTACAGCGCTAACCTTCCTGTTCATTGTGGTGTATGTCTGTATCACATTGGCTTAGCACCGAATGAATTGCACTCCAAACAGCTTGCCCTGACCCCCGCCTTCATAACTGGCTGGTGAAGGAAGCTCTGTGTGTGTGTGTGTGTGTGTGTGTGTGTGTGTGTGTGTGTGTGTGTGTGTGTGTGTGTGTGTGTGTGTGTGTGTGTGTGTGTGTGTGTGTGTGTCTGTGTGTCTGTGTGTCTGTGTGTGTCTGTGTGCCTGTGTTTGTGTCTGTGTGTGTGTGTGTGTGTGTGTGTGTGTGTGTGTGTGTGTGTGTGTGTGTGTTCGTGTGTGTGTCCCACTCTGACAGTCGCCGGTTTTTCAGCGACCTGCTACAATTTGACAGTCGCTGGCAGTTGCCTGAAAAATTGCCTACGTGGGACAGGCCTATTAGTAAATTTTGAATGCCTTTTTTTTTGATGGCATAAGGACTAATCAGTTAGAAAAGTTTTTAAAAAAATGATTTTTCAGGAATGCATTTGTTTTTAATTTATTTTTTCTTATATTGGTAAAACCTAAAAATATCAAGTTCTACAAGCATTTGATTATGCATTTGATTGAAAAAACTCTGTCTTTTATCTGCCATATTCAGATAAATAACCAGCCAGAGGAGTTCTGTTGCAAGTTGCAATAGGAGCCTCCGTGAGAGTTCAGTTTCATTACCATCATGCCTTCCCTGTCATTACTGTTTTAATAACAGTCCTGTTCAGCAGATAGACTTCCTCCCCTCTTAGGATAGGAAGTCGGGTTCTTTCACTGAAGCTCTGCCAGGATCTATGGAGGACAACACTCCCCAAAGAGCACTATATTCAGTTCCCAAGGCATTACTGACAAGAATCCGCCACCTTGTACAGGTGGAACTGCAGCAATGCACGAATGCTGGACAGCTCTGCTCGTAGTAATAAGGACCACAAATACCTTAAACCAAAGCTTCCAGATCAGACCTAGCAATAGCTGCCAGACCATGCCCATACCTCAGTTTGAAACATGCCACTGCATTCTGGATGTCACTGATATTCCCTAGTTAAGGAGAGTGGTCTTCATCACTTTCTTAAATAGAAACTAAGTGTTATAAGCACAAGATCTGTAACAATCACAGCGTTTCAAAAAGATTGAGAGAATGATAGTTGCACTCGTACCCCAGGCTTCTTGTAGAAGAAAAATCAAAATCTCCAGATAATTAATTATGGTTGGAATTAAATAAGGTAACAAAAGGGTGTGCGGATGTGGCCATTGGCATCTCGTGTTGACCAGCTGCAGAGCAAAACAGGTTTCAGGCACGTTATCTCCTAGTATGGGTTTATAGAAAATAGGTGCAGGAGTAGGCCATTCGGCCCTTCGAGCCTGCACCGCCATTCAATGTGATCATGGCTGATCATCCAACTCAGTATCCCGTACCTGCCTTCTCTCCATACCCCCTGATCCCTTTAGCCACAAGTGCCACATCTAACGCCCTCTTAAATATAGCCAATGAACTGGCCTCAACTACCTTCTGTGGCAGAGAATTCCAGAGACTCACCACTCTCTGTGTAAAGAATGTTTTCCTCATTTCGGTCCTAAAGGAATTCCCCCTTATCCTTAGACTGTGACCCCTTGTTCTGGACTCCCCCAACATCGGGAACAATCTTCCAGCATCTAGCTTGTCCAACCCCTTAAGAATTTTGTAGGTTTCTATAAGATCCCCCCTCAATCTTCTAAATTCCATCGAGTACAAACCGAGTCTATCCAATCTTTCCTCATATGAAAGTCCTGACATCCCAGGAATCAGTCTGGTGAATCTTCTCTGTACCCCCTCTATGGCAAGGATGTCTTTCCTCAGATTTGGAGACCAAAACTGTACGCAGTACTCCAGGTGTGGCCTCACCAAAACCCTGTACAACTGCAGTAGAACCTCCCTGCTCCTATACTCAAATCCTTTCGCTATGAATGCTAACATACCATTTGCTTTCTTCACTGCCTGCTGCACCTGCATGCCTACTTTCAATGACTGGTGTACCATGACACCCAGGTCTCGTTGCATCTCCCCCTTACCTAATCTGCCACCATTCAGATAATAGTCTACCCTCATGTTTTTGCCACCAAAGTGGATAACCTCACATTTATCCACATTGTACTGCATCTGCCATGCATCTGCCCATTCACTCAGCCTATCCAAATCACCCTGCAGCCTCCAAGCATCCTCCTCACACCTAACTATACCCCCCAGCTTGGTATCATCTGCAAATTTGGAGATGTTGCATTGAATTCCCTCGTCCAAATCATTAATATATATTGTAAATAGCTGGGGTCCCAGCACTGAGCCTTGCGGCACCCCACTAGTCACTGCCTGCCATTCTGAAAAGGACCCGTTTACTCCTACCCTTTGCCTCCTGTCTGCTAGCCAGTTCTCTATCCACATCAATACTGAATTGTCTGGAAATGCATAGCGTTGGTGAACAAAATACAACAGCACCCGCTATCATGCAATAAAACCACCCGCACCCCCTGCCACTTGTAGCGCAGAAACGTTGCAGACAATGGGGGCATGATTGGTTCGGGGAGGGGGCAGTGGTGCGGTCTGCTCGAAAGATGAGATAAAATAATGTCAAGATGCCCTTGCATTATGTCTGACTTGTATTAACCATCCGTTGTTGAATAAGATTGACATAAACAAAAAGTATATTATAACTAATGAAATAATTAATACCCAAGTAGTAAATAGTAATAACAGGAAAACATATAGCCAAGGAAGAAGTATATTTTCGTATAATTGCATTCAACAAAAAAATGTTGTTTACTCAACTGTATAAGTGCCGGCTAATTCTGCTGCAAAGACAGAGAACTGGTGAGCAGTTAACTGCCGCCATCTCTCCATGATGAAATAAAGCCTCGAAGTGAAACTTGAAGTCTCAATTTTTTCCTTTAATTTTATTCTGCCAATGTCCTCAAAACTTCTCAAGTGAACCTGCAGCTCTACGTGAATCATAAATCAGTTGTTACATCAACACGAAGCTCAAGTCCCGTGCATGCAAAATTCAGCTGCTGCAGCAGGTGGAGAGATGGCCTTGCTCCTCACCTGTACTTGCAGTCTTGGTGCTGCTGCAGTATAACAGCAATCACAGTCATAGTGCCCTTGTTGAGAGCATCATCAGAGTTCTCAACATTAGATCCTGGGTCACTTCAAGGAGAGTCCAGCAGCAATTGTCAAAGGGAGACATGCACTTGGAAAAAGGAGACATAAAAGGTCAGCTGATCTTTTATGGATCAAGGATGTTCTGCACCCAGAATTCTATGACCCAAAGTGCTATATGGCTTTGGAACAGCATAAGTTACCATAGGAACATAGTAATGAGAATCTACTTCAAATGGGCATCACAGCAATTGAACTGGCGACTTTGGCATAACCAACAACCATACTGCATTCTTCAAAAATCTTGGAGGAGCAACAAATGGCAGCTGTATGACAGGCATGTGGAATACCACCACAGTATTGGCATCACTGTTTTACCGCACTAATCATCTCCTCATTACCAAACTCCTCATCTGGAAAGAACTGTTCCCTTCTAGAAATATCTAGCAAACCATGTATTCACAGATGCCTCATCCAGAGCAAATTTTGCCATTTACCAAAGTTTGAGAGTGCTATCCAAAACATAATGATGCGTCTAATGTCTTCAGCAAGGTTACACCGTTTTGACTTGAGGCAACATGCCCTGTAACAGCACCTTGAAATGGCGATTGCAGAGAGTATAATAGACAAATTAAAGAATGGAGCTTGTGGAAATTTGCTTCCCAAGGTAAGCGATTTGTTCAATCAGTGAAAGCTATGTCAGCTGAGACCTGAGTACCTGAGTATTTACAACGTGGACGGAGTCACTTAGCTTATGATTTTCAGTTAATTCCCTTTGTCTACTATCATCATTTCAAATGCTATATTCTCCCAAAGGTTTCTCAGCTGTGTGTGAATGACCTCCAGGGCCCTTGTCATTAGGCACTAGGTTTTGTA